>JAJIBD010009393.1:0-75147 GCA_021461705.1 Cryptotis parvus | reverse complement strand
CTTCTTTGATCTATAAATATATTATGATTGGTCATCAGCCATTTTTCTGATCAAGTACATTTAATATCATTATACATATATAACCATCATTGACTATGTTCAAGGAAAGCAGATATGAGTGGCCATATCAGGTTCTTAATAAACATATATCAATGGATAGATTGCATAGGAGGTCAGAATCACTGGAATACATACTTTGGAATTTCCACCCCCAAATCTAGACATTCTTTGAGTTTTTTCAAATTTTATAAAACTCCTCTGCAAAAACTGAAAATCATTGATTTATTGTGCATTCTGCCAAGTCAGTAAGTTTTCCACTTTCTCTGGAATATTTTAACTTCAATGATATTCAGTAATGCCTTCATTCTGCCAAAGAGCAATATTTTCCTTGAAAACCAGACTTATAATCGCAAAGTCATTAAAAATTCACCTTCCTATGTTAAAAAAATTAGTTGACACAGAATTCCACATACTGAATATTGGAAAAAAATAGAAGGTTGCTTGATCTTTGTCCTGTGAAAAATCTTATTAAAAAACTATATCAAAATGGGCTGGTGCCATAGTCCAGCGGGTAGGGCGCTTGCCTTGCACACGGCTGACCCAGGTTTGATCCCCGCATCCCATATGGTCCCCTGAGCACCACCAGGAGTAATTCCTGAGTGCAGAGCCAAGAGTGATCCTTGAGCATTGCCAGGTGTGACCCCAAAGAAGAAAAAAATATATATATAAAAATTTGGGGGCCAGAGCGATAGCCCAGCGGGTAGGGCATTTGCCTTGCACGCGGCCGGCTCATGCCAGCCCAGGGTTCAATCCCTGGCATCCGTATGGTCCCCAAGCACCGCCAGGAGTAATTTCTGAGTGCAGAGCCAGGAGAAATCCCTGAGCATTGCCGGGTGTGACCCAAAAAGCAAAAAAATAAAAAAAAATTTACTTGTATTTCCTCAGTAAACACTTGGAGAACTAAAGGTATAAATTATCATAAATGTTGAATTATTCTTTTGAATTCTATATGACAAATACTCAAAGAGAGAGTGTAATTTTACAAAAAGTTTTTTCTTCATGAACCCTTACAGTAAATATTTGCTAATGAATATTCAGACACCTTGGAGACCTGCTGCGGACAGACCTGGGGCAGAGCCGCTACTGGCTCTCACTGTGCCCAGCCGCCGCTCTCAGGAGGCACCTGGGAGGGATGGCAGGTTCTAGCCCTGGCCCGCCACCCCAGCAGAGCCTCGCAACAAGCCAGATGACCCCCCTCACTCCATGAGGACCTCCATTTTCCACATCCAGACTTCCCCTCGTCAGAACTCCAGCCAGCATACCAGCCTATCACAGCCCGGCTCCCCGCAGCCGCAAGCGGCCACACGGTTCATCAATAAATGCTGGATTTTGAGATGACTACAAGAGTATGCTACCCGCACGGCAGAGCCTGGCAAGCTGCCCGTGTTGTATTTGATATGCCAGATACCAGTAACAATTATAGACCTCATTCCTATGATCTGATGGAATGGTTTGAAACTCTTTGTGTTCCTGGAGTAAGCAGGTTCCCTTGGGTTCTACTTGCATGAGATAGGTCATATGGAGATGTTACTGGTGCCCGCTCGAGCAAATCGATGATGAACAGGAAGACAGTGATACAGTGAACAGTGAATATTCAGTTCTGTTGCATGTTTTTGAAGTGAATATCAGTGAAATAGTTAAAGGCACTTTTTTTTTCTACACAATGACTTCAATTATCAAAAGTGAAAAACTCATTATTTCTCATTTTTATTGACAGAAAATACTTGACAAATTGAATAAGAAGTATTTTCAAAACACCTCTCTAAGTAATTAAGTAATTATTGTATGCTAATAGGATTTCCTGGAAGAACTATAGTATTTTTTTAAACTGACATTATTTTGTCCTAAGATAGCCTGGACAACATAAGAAATAAGTTTCTGGGCCGGAACGATAGCCCAGCGGATAGGGCATTTGCCTTGCATGCGGCCAGCCATGCCGGCCCTGGGGGTTCAATCCCGGGCATCCCATATGGTCCCCTGAGCACTGCCAGGAGTAATTCCTGAGTGCAGAGCCAGGAGTAACCAATGAGCATCGCCGGTGTGACCCAAAAAAAGCAAAAAAAAAAAAAAAAGAGTTTCTGTGAACATTTTCTCATGTTCCATGTATCAGGGCATTCTGTGTATTCACAAGCCAGGAAATGTCAAGCCAGGAAACAAGGCCTAAAAACATATTCAGGGAGACAGTAAGAATTTATCGACTGAACAGAAAAGTATTTGAACACCTGCTCACTTCATAAATGACAGTTCGTTCAGTTGATAGAACAGTTTCCTTAAAAAAAACTTAGTAGGGGAAGCATTTAATCTATGTATTTTTCCTAATTAAAAGAGAAAAGGGGGACTGGAGCAAATGCACTACAGCTGATAGTGCGTTTGCCTTGCACGCAGCCAACCTGGGTTTGATCCCTGACATCCCATTTAGTCCCATGAGCAGTACAAAAAAGCAAAAAGGAAAAAAAAGTACAGTAAATGACTAAGAAAAACAGGAATTTCTTTTTTTCTTATTGTTTAGACTTTTTGAAATATCCCAGTCTTATCACTAAATACTCAATACAGAGCTACCTGTAAAACAACTCGTATTTTTGGCCTCACTGTCTCTGTCAATAAATTGATCAGGGATTTCTTTATGCCTCAAGATAAATTTGCATTTTATGATAATGTTTCCTAACAAACAGTTGAATACATTCATTGAAATGATCTTTGAGTCTGGCAGTCAAGCATGCATTGATATTGTTATAGATTTGCTAATAGCTAAAGTTGATTTTTTTCCCTCTTAGCAAGATTCAAGATAAAGCATAATAAATTATGTAGCTTTATTGCCCCTTCTGTTATTTTTTCTATCATTTAACATAGTTGATTATTGGTATAATAATTTGGTTGTCACTGTTTTCCTATAATAGCTATTTTGACTATTTTTCATGTATAATATATAAGATAGTGGAATTAAGTAATATGAGATGGAGTGTGAATATTCAACTTGTTCACAGACTATAGTGGGTAGTAGGCATGTGATTCATGGAAGTACAGTGTACTAAGTAAAATGATAAAAATTAAAAAATGGGTTTTATGGCAGTGAAAGAAGTCCACCTTACTTGAAAAATGCTTTCCAGAAAAAATAATATCAAAGGGTTTTCAGTGAGTCATTTTAGTTTTTCAAAAGAGGAGACAAAAGTGATGCAGGCTAAGACACCATATTGAAAATAGCTTCTAAATGGCGTACAAATCACTTAGCAATATGGGGTCACTGATTAAATGATTAGTGTTAAGCGATTAGGGAAATCATTGAACAAAAATCCAGGTAATATCATTTCTGCCTTTCAAGACGACCCCTTTAATGAACTTCTATGGAATATAAATCAAAAAAGAGACAGGATATAGGCAGGGGGACATAAAAGCCGTTCTATTGTAGTACTAGATTCTAGAAAATAAAAGGTTAGCTTTAAATACAGATGCTTGGAAGACTGCACGGTCCAGTGGGTAAAAGCCAGAACTTTGGCCAGCAGTGCACTCTCATGTCTTAAGAGACAATTTCTGGATCAATCTGTAAATTGAACAGATTCATTGAAAAAAATAGACCCCACCAGGTTAATTAAGATTTGGAGGTAAATGTGATACAGACTCTAGTGGGTCACCAGATCTTTCCTTTTCATTATTTGCTCCCTTCCATGGCTACATTATCCATTACCTTTTATTTTAATTCATCTCTCTGAAGAAATGGCATTTTAAGAATTCAAATTTGATCATGTGACTTAACTTTCTAGAAAACTACAGTACACACACACATGTTTAACTTTCTAGCAATATGTGGACTAATGATAAGAATTTAAGAACACTCATTGTTGTCTTCTCAATTTGTTTTTCCTCCTTCCATTTCTATCTCCTCCTTATTTTCCTCCATCCCACTTCTTTGAAGATCAGTTACTTTTAGAGCCATTGTTCTGGTTTGTCATTTTAATATACTTTTCTAGATAACTACAGCAAATCCAAAATTGGTAAATGCCGTGATATATGCCTGTGTCCTGAACTGTTTCCATTAGCTCACCTATCCAAGTGCCTCTTGGTGTCTTTAACTAGGCCTCACACTAGCATCTAAAAATCTCTATTTGAAACCCCATATTTGTTTGACTGTCTTCTTTTAAAAAATAATAAAATTTAGTGTATACAAGTCTAGTCTTCCCTTTTTAAAGGATTTTAGTCCCTATTGTTTAAAATCTTGTTAATGCTCGGGTTTCATGCATACAACTTTACAACTCCATACCCTCCATTAGGGTAGATGCTTTCTTCCATTGTCCCAGTGTCTCTCTCCTGAAATTCTCACCCTCTCCCTGTTCTTTCCTTGCCATATTAAGCTCGGTTCTGTGGACCAGTTCTCAGGTTCTGTTGACTTTGGCCATTTGTCATTCTCTTACCATGATTCTTTATGTCGCACACATGGAGTTTTATATTTGTACCTCTCCTTCTTGCTGACTTCTGTAGTTCCATCCAGCTCCTACCCTCTAGTCCATCCTGCCAGGAGCAATCCCTAAGAATAGAGCCATGTGTAAGTCCTAAACACCACCAGATGTGGCATAACATCCTCCAGAAAAATTATGACCAGCATAAACAGACACTCAGTGGACCTGGAGGAAATGTTTTCCCACCACTTATCGATTAATATTAATATCCAACATATATTAGAGCACTTATAAAACTTTAATACGAAAAAATATCACAAAATAAGAAAATATGAACAGACACATCCTTAAAGAAGACATACATATCCTAATAGGTTTATTAGAAAATGCCCCATATCATCATCATTATTGTAAGGGAATATCGTGAGGCGCCCGGGAGGCATGGCGGGTTCTAGCCCTGGCCTGCCACCCCAGCAGAGCCTCACAACAAGCCAGACCACCCTCCCCTACTCCATGAGACCCGCTATTTTCCACATCCGGACTTCCCTTACATCACAACTCCACCCAGCAGACCAGACTATTACAGCCCAGATCATCCACAGCCACCCTTCAGCAGTTTTTTTCAATCGGGCCCCGTTATGCTGAACCAGAGACTCTCAGACATGAGGCAGAGCTGCTACTTGCTCTCCCTGTGCCCAGCTGCTTGTGAGGCGCCCCGGAGGCATGGCGGGTTCTAGCCTTGGCCTGCCACCCCAGCAGAGCCTCACAACAAGCCAGACCACCCTCCCCTACTCCATGGGGCCCACCATTTTCCACATCTGGACTTCCCTCTTGTCACAACTCCACCCAGCAGACCAGAGTATCACAGCCCGGCTCGCGCGGCCGCTAACGGCTGCACGGTTCATCAATAAATGCTTTATTTAGAGGTGACTACAACAGTATGCCACCCGCACAGCAAGCCTGGCAAGGTGCTTGTGTAGTATTTGATATGCCAAGTACCAGTAACATTTATATTAGGTCATTCCCGTGACCCTAATATAATTGTTTGAGGCTCTTTATGTTCCTGGAGCAAGTGGATGCCTTTGGGTTCTACTAGCATGAGACAGGACATATGGAGATATTACTGGTGCCCACTCTAGCAAATAGATGATTAACGGGAAGATAGTGATAGTGATAGTGATTGTAAGGGAAATGCAAATCAAAACAATAATGAAATATCACTACACCCTCAGTGAGATTGTTACACATAAAAAGGAACAATAGCAGTCCATGCTGACATCGATGTGTGTGTTGGGGGAGGGGGGGAGGAACCCTCGTCCACTCCTGATGTGAATGTCAACTGATTTGTACTCTTTGGAAAACAATATGGACACATCTCAAAAACTATTAGAATTCAGCTTTCATATAATCCGACAATTTCACTCTTTAGCACTGTACCAAGAACCAATAAACACTATTTTGAGAAGTAATTTGTCATATGTTTATTAAAGCACTTATTCACAGTAGCTAGTAGATCTGGAAACAATACAAATGCCACCAAAATAGATGGCTGAATGAAGAAATTATGATATATTCAAAATGACTTAATACTCAGCTTTAGGAAAGATTAAATAATACTAATTGCTACTATATAGTTGGAGCTAGAGGATTTTATATGAAGTGAAGCCAGTCAGAAGAAAAGTGAAAGAATGATCTATTTTTATATGTGGAATATAAAGAAACTTGGTGAGGGAATAAGAAATGGCCACAGACAACAGAAATTAGGCATTGATATACAGAATTGAGTTTACCTGGAAGATGAGGGTAGAAGACAGGACGTCCTTGACTCTGGTGCTGAGTGTGCTTTTGGAACAATGAAACAATGAGCAATGAATGTGTACAGTATTTTAAATCATGGTATATGGGTAAAAATGGGAAATTATCTTTAAAGCAGCCTCTACCCCCAGTCTTATAACTGTCACATAAATAATTTGTCTTTCAAAAAATATTTCTGTACTATATTATCTGAGAACATCTTCATTTGTTTGCTTAAGGTAGTGGTCTCTATGGCTCCTCAGTCTAATGTGAGCTCCATTCGAATGAGTAGCTATAGAGACCAATACCTTAAGCAAATAGAGATGCTATATACCTTAAGCAATCCAGAGATGCTGAGTCTTTGGATCAGGCATACCTGGGCTTGAAATAGTCTTCACTGTAGGGTGGAACTCTGACAGCAGGGCTTGGAATCGGCTTTTGGGTGTAGCTCAGACACACAGACACACAGGGCAGAGCATATACCGGCTCTCCCTGTTCTTTGCTTACCGTGAGGTGCCTGGGAGGGAAGGTGAGTTCTAGCCCTGGCCCACCATCCCAACAGAGCCTTGCAAGAAGCCGGAGGAACCCCCCACACCATGAGGGCCACCATTTTCAAATATCTGGACTCCACAGCTCGTCAGAGCTCCATCCATATGTTTTCCCACGATCTTCCCGTTCATCATCTATTTGCTAGAGCGGGCAACAGTAATATCTCCATATGTCCTGTCTCATGCTAGTAGAACCCAAAGGCATCTTCTTGCTCCAGGAACATAAAGAGTCTCAAACCTAAAATCAAAGTACATCTTCTCTTTCTACAGACTCAATTTCTTTGAAGTTTTTCTTATGTTCTCCAAATAAAATTCAAGCATATCATGTTAGTTTACAATCTCATTTACAGGTGTCTTTCAATTCCTCAGTCAGTCTAGAGTCTGCTTAGGATGCTTTTACTGGGATTTTCTGCAGGCATATTTTATAGTCTTTTTTAAAACAATTTGCCTTGAAAGGTGTTCTTTCTTCAGAGAGACTATCCTAATTTTCTTTCAGTGTGAATTTCTTTCTTTTCCTTTCCTCATTTTTATATTTGTTTTTTAAAACACATTCACAAGTTGTTCAATTGCATAAATTCCATATTTATATATTTTAGCAGCCTAGCCCACCTGAAAATGGAATGAAAAGTATATCAATTGGGTATGTCTGATTTTTTATTTTTTTGGTATCCTTAATCCCTAACAGCCATTGACTGAGAAGTTACATAGAAAATGCTGTTTTTAACTAAGACAGTATAAGGAAGTAAAGAGACAGTGCAGGCATTATGTTGCTTACAAACGACTCCAATTTGATCCCAGAATTGCCTGATGTCCTGAACTCAGAGTCTTGAGCACTGTCAGAGTAATTCTATTAACACTTATCTTTGTGTCCTGGCATCCAACCATTGGTTCAGTTGCTCTAGAATTAGTGGATGTAGCTCTGGTCTCTCTGAGCTCCATTTGGGAGGTCCTCACCAAAAAAAAAATTTTTTTTAAATAAAATGCATAGACCCTCTAGATTAAGATTACCCTTTTGAAAACTAAAGACTTTTAACTAAATCTAGTTTAGAGTGTTTGGGGATTTGTTTTTTAACATATTTTGTTTTAAGGGTTAGATTTGATTTATTTTATTGTTGTGGGAGCCATATCAGGAATGTAAGGGATCAAACCTAACATCTCTCCTCTGCAAGGCATGTGCTCTACTGCTTGAGACACATTCTAGTTCAGATTATTTTTTTTAATTCCTTTTTGATGTAACCTTGAATGTAGTAGTCTATCATGGTTCTCGTCTGAGGATTAAAATCAATATCTTGAACAATTAAGGTCTTCTTTTAGTTAGAATGGACTCAGGACATTTTGTCAGATATTACTTTGTTAGTCATTCAGCCTCGAAGGAGATAATGACAAAAGAGGTTACCTGATTAGAGAAAAATCAAAAGAAGGGAGCAGAGGAGAAGATGCAAGATTGTGGATGGTAAATTTCATGACTTATCTTTTCCTGACAGCTGCATAGTATTCCATTGTTAAATGTACCATAGTTTCTTTATCCAGTCTTCTGTTCTCAGCATTTAGGTTGTTTCCAGATTCTGGCTATCGTGAATAGAGCTGCGATGTATATAGAAATGCAGGTAGTGCTTCTGCTGCAAATGAATGGGCATGGATATTACCCTGCTGAGTGAAATTAGTTAGAAGGAAAAGGAAGATATAGAATGACTGCATTCATTAATGGGATATAAATATATACCAGTGTTGTACTAATTGTGGGAAATGGTAACGCCAGACTCGAACTCAGCATTGAATATACATAAAGAGATTTACATGTTAAACCCTACATATCTGTAGGGCAAGCCGCAATGCATAAGAGAAGAGAGAGAGAGAGAGAGAGAGAGAGAGAGAGAGAGAGAGAGAGAAGAAGACAGAGAGAGGGAAAAGGAAAAGTGCCTCCTATAAGGCAGTCTAGCAGAGGTGGAGGGAATGTGGAGACATTGGTGGAGGGACAGGTGCTGGAACACTATGACTGAGACCCAATTATGAACATCTTAGCAATTGTATATCTCACGGTGATAGAATAAAAAAAGATTGTGGTTGGTGTTGGATAGCCCTTTAGGACAGTGAATACTTAATGAATTTTATAGAAATGCCTCAATACTTCAATATCCCCCTGACAGTCTACATTTATCCTTTAAACTAGCCCTTACAAATATTGGTTTTTTGTAACTCCTGCTGCCTAATTTAGAATAAGAAGAGAAGTCAAGCAGCGTACTGGAAAAATCACCTTGTGAAGACTGGAGTGAAATCAAAGGCCAGAGTAGAACATTGCTCATTTGTCTTGCTCATGGTGGACCCTGGTTTGATCCCTGGCATCCCAGACAGTCCCCCACTAATCCCAGGAGTAATTCCTGAGTTCTGAGCCAGGAGTAACCCCTGAGCATTCCTAAAGGTCCACCTGACTCCAACCACAATCTTGAGTCTTCTCCCCTGCCCTTTCTTTTGATCTACCTCGAATCAGGTAAGTGCACAGATCTCCTCTTTGATCACCCCAGGAGTAATTCCTAAGTTCAGAGCATTGCTGGGTGTGATGCAAAAAGAAATGGAAAAAAAGGAAGCAGAAAGGAACTGCCAAAGAAGGAATGGGACTGCAAGTATTTTCTACAAGTTCAGGGAGAAAAATACTTTAAGTGGGCAACTGTGTCAATAGATAAGGGTGAGGAATTTTTCTTTTGAAGACTTTAGAGACAGTAACCTCAGGACAAAAGCCTTTGGTGGACAAAAGATTTGTATCAACTGTCAGTGGAGTAAGAAGTGGTTGCAGGCTATTTGAAATGGAGGAATTGCAGGCATGTTTTGCCCAGGGAATAATACATAAGGAAGTGTGCTACTGGAGATAATTCCAATAGCTATTCAACTGACTGAAGTTTGTATTGTTTGTAGAATCATCAACAATTCCAAATTACTGAAGGGCTAAAATTAGTTTCCACTCTCAAAGAGAAAGTGTAAATAAAGTGTCTTAAAGGGAGATGACTTTATTTTTTTCCCCTTTTTATTGAAACACTGTGATTTACAAAGAAAAAAGGTTTACATAATGCTGTTAATAGAAAGATTTATACTGCAACACCACTCCCCCCACCAGTGTGTTCCCACCACCAAACCCCTCATTTCCCACCCACCTCAATCCCCATGCCTGCTCCCTCAGCTGGCTCTGATTGTATTGATCATTAAAGCACATACATGGCGATGTAATTGAAATCCATTTTGTTCCCTGTTGTTGGTTATGGCAGAATCTGGCCAAATTCTGTTCTTGAATTTACTCTCTGAGTTTCTAGAATGTGATTGGTTCCAAGTTTGATGTACTACTTTGGTCACTTAGGGGAGATTGGATGGCAGCTAAGGGAGATGACTTTATAACACGAAAGGAATTTGTGAATGTGAATAGAAAGAGGGAAGTCTTTGAACGGAGAAGAAGTTGCAAATGACAAAGAAAATGCGAAGGTGTACATACAGCACAGAACACAGGAATGATTTAGTCTTGACCGAAATAGGACCTTGTCATCCTGGGGAAAGAATCCAGGACTTTTGCTTCAGAATTATTTCATTATGTTTGAATGTAGAACTTTTTAAATACTCTCAAAAATTGTGATTTTATTATAGCATATTCATTTTACCCACTTTTAAACATAACGATGATATTTTAAATATAACAATGTCCCATATGTGACTGGTTCTAGGGTCTTGAAGTACATGCAATCTTAAATGCTCTATGCTAATAGCCTAATAGTATTTTCTGAGATTAAATTAGAATATTATTCATTTTCACTTACTTTACACAGGTAACAAATATTGGGTATTCAAGGACACGACTCTTCAACCCGGATACCCTCATGACTTGATTTCTCTCGGAAGTGGGATCCCGCCACATGGTATTGATTCAGCCATTTGGTGGGAGGACGTTAGGGAAAACCTACTTCTTCAAGGGGGACAGGTCAGTACACAGTTTACATGAGGAAATGATTACATAATGTTCAGCAAAGTCAACTTAGTAAGTCTATCATAGACATGTGCTGTTGAGAATTAGAATATGTGACTATAAAATTTTAGACTTAACCAAAATTTTTTAAACTATAGCTTTAAATAATATCCAAGTTAAATTGTATTTTTGATATATCAAAATAGTATGACATTCTCATAAAGCTATATAGATTGTGTATATTCTTTCTCTTCTCCACAGTTTATTATGCCTATAAAGCTTTGGTGGTGTATTTATGCTTACGTGCATTTTCTTTTTATTTATTTGTTCAAAAAGAATTGCTTCAGCAATACTTTTTATGATAGCACATTAAAAGTTATCCACTTTGCAGATTGTTCTTTATGTGTCTTTTCAAGTAATTTTAGTTTGTGATTTTATTTCTTGTTATTAATTTAGATGCCAGGAAATAGGTATTATGCTTTTAAAATTTAAATAATTTTAAAGAATATGAGTTCCAAAAGTCATAAAAATGGAATTTTAAATAAATGACATGTTAGGTCAAAATTTAGCATATAAATAACATGCAATATATATTTATATGTATTATTATTTGAGATGTAAGAACTCTTCCACTTAACTGCCTATACAGGTAAATTTCATATATATATATGAAATTTATATATATATGAAATTTATATATATATAACAGGTTTTAATGTTCTATAAACTAGTATTGAGTTTGCCTTATAGCTTAATTTGATCCTATAAAGTGTTTCCAGCTTTAGGAGGGACATAAACTTTGTTCATTTTGCAATTTGCATACATGTATTGTAGGGAATTTCACTTTTCACATTATTTTTATGTTTAAAATGTTCTATGCAAATTTTCTCCATAGATAGTAATATATACTTTTAAGATCTTTTTTGATTTTAGGGCTTGGGGAGTTACTGCCAGGCATTAAACAGGCAATAAACTGAGTGTTCACTCATTTTATCTCTGGCTCTGTGATCAGGTCTGACCCTATGTGATGTTCATATGTGCTAGGATTGTTGGGAATCAAAGCAAGCGTGCTTTAACAGCCCTGTTCTATCTCTCTGAAATTCATAATTCATCATATCTCTCTAAATTCATCATTTTTATGTATTATACTTATATTTGCTTTATATAGCAAAATATTCACAACTTTTAATCCATCATCATAAATCTACATTTTTTGCTGATATTTTGCTTACTAAATTCAAAACAACATCCACTAGCTAAAAGTTGCTGTTAAAAGAATATATTCAACTTAAAACCCACAAAATGTGCATGATGTTCAGAACACCTAGTGGAGTATGAAAGAAGGAATGAGGAAATTTCCACAACATAATGACCAGTAATACAAATAAATCTGGAGGCCTATAATATATTCTTTAATATGAAAGTCACAGGATTGTAGAAGTTTAATTTACCAAGGGGTTTCATTTATTGCATGTACCCTTTCAAGATTAGGTTCAGAATAAAATTACTTTTTTTTCCCCGCAAATTAGTAGTATCAAAAGCCTGAGAAGATGAACTTCTATAGAACAGGACATGAAAGCTAGCTTTCATAGACATTTTTAATTAGAGTTTTATAGCTGATGATAAATATTGCCATTTTATTATCAGAGTCTTGTTTTATACATGAATATATTTAAATTATCTCTAGCCTCAAAAACTAGTACGAATAGAAAAAAATTCACTTTAGTAATTAAATGCCGACTACTGTAAAACCAGTGAAGGTTAGATGCCAAGCTTATAATAAAGACTGCAGTAAATTCAAAAGAAATTTTAATTGATTTTTCTTACTTGAGAAGCTACAAGAAAAATATGCCAAAATGTATGAAAATTACTTTTAATTTCTGCTAACATAATCAACTTTATTAGCTGTAGAAACAGTTCAGTTTTCAGGTGTGGTCTCCTAAGATTTTTGTGAGATACAAACTTTTTATAAGTAGATTAGTACATATTTATAACTACACAATTCAAACGTTACAGTTATGGATATATTTGTTCTAGGTCAAAAGTGAATAGAGTAAAAGACAATCCATTAAATGGAAGAAAATATTTGTAAATATTCTAATAAAAATTGATGTTCAGCTATATATGAAAAACTACAACTTCACAGCTAAAAATAAGCTTCAAGGAAATAAAAATAAGAAGTTAAAAGTTTAGGAACAATATCAAAATATCAATAAAAATAAGCCAATTTGTGGCTTTATATTAAATAAAATTGTGGTTTATATTAAATACATAGTATGATTTATAGGTACTATTTATTTTTAATTATTACTTTTCATCTCTTATAAATGTTTTTCTTATTTTTAGGACTATATTGAAAGGGTGATTATCCCCCCTATCCTCACTTATTTTGTTCCTATCTTCCCACTTCTATATTTCTGCTTAAAAATTATAATCCCAGGGGCCGGAGCGATAGCCCAGCAGGTAGGGCGTTGCCCTTGCAAGCGGTTGGCCTGAGCCAGCCAGGGTTCGATCCCCGGCATCCCATGTGGTCGCCTGAGCACCGCCAGGAGTGATTCCTGAGTGCAGAAGCAGGAGAAACCCCTGAGCATTGCTGGGGTGTGACCCAAAAAGCAAAAAAAAATAAAATAAAAAATAAAATAATAAATGTGCTTTAAAAAAAAATTATAATCCCAGTTTCTATTTCTCTAAGACCGAAAAGTAATGTATATATAGTGTAGGTATTAAAATCTCAGTTGCTCTAAGTGATGAAGCAAATCATGTATATAGTATTGTACCATATAATAAATCATGTATGTGGTATTATGTAAGCCAATAATGTATATGGTATTATACACTATGTGAAATCATGTATATAGTATTATATAAGCAAACCATGTATATAGTATTGTACAGTATATCATGTATATAGTGTTATATTATAGTAGTATATAAGGTAGTGGAATGATGGCACTGTAGTGAACTAGAATGTGTAGCTGCTCTAGAAAATCATTCCAAATAAAGCTCACTTGTAAACTGCTAGACATACAAAGCATACCTTTAAATTAGTTTTGGTTCACATATTGCCAGATTGTCAGACTGCATTTTGTTCATTCCCTGCTAAAGTCTAGACTCTTTCAGCTTCTGGCCACAGGTTTCATCGTTCTCTACCTATCTGCCCTTGGTAACGCTATGAATATTGGCATCTCATTGCATTCCCAGAGCGCTTTGTACATGCTTAAGATACCTGGACTGAATCCACATAACCTAGTCCTCATTCAGAAGATGGGTGGAGCTACACACTAAAGAAATACGCTAAGTAATACAGCAGTTGCAGTAGAGAGATCCTCATGCTCCTGCTGCAGTGATATGTAGATTGATTAAGGCAAATGAAGACTAAGTAAATCACCAATAAGATTACATTATAAATCCTACAGAGAAATAAAATGTGCGGATGTAGTTCTAGGTATTTGTGCCTGCAGCTAGAATATTAGTGAGGAAGTCAGGAACCTCACTTGCCTGGGACTCGGATTTTGCGTGTTAAGAAGATTTCACCACATGGGCAATGTGGTAAATGCTATAGTGTTATAGAAATAATAATATGAGAATTTGCAAATTAGTAAAAATATCATTTGATAATGCATATATTATTAGAGTAAGTTGTCAAGGAGGTTGGCTGATTACACCGAACAGGCTGTATGACTGCTGCTGATAGTGATGGCAAAGATAACCAAAAGAGATGGTTTTATTTGAAGTGCAGAGAAAGACACAGGGGTTTCTAAATGGGAAAGGTAATTGGCCTGCAGTGTATGCACTAAAACCTCTGGTATTTGTGTGAAGAATCAACTGCAAGAGTGAGAACAAGAAGAGTGTGGAGGCTGCTATTTTAGAGGAATCCCAGAGTAGCAGTGGAGATGGAAGAGAGGGATGGAAACAAGACACATTTCTAATGTAATCATGACAAGTCTTCCTTTTGCCTAGATTTCAGGCATGCAGAAAGCATCAAGCTTATAAACTTCCACATTTACCCTCTAAATTGTTGAACAGATGGTACTATTTTTGGAGACAGAATACAGAGAGAAGGAATACAGAGAAAATAGATTGAAGACATTTATCAAAGGTCTGGATAGATAGTATAGTAGGGTATGTCACTTGCCTTGCATACAGCAGACTTGATACAGGAAAAACCTGATACTGAGACATGAGGTAATCTGTGAGCACTGCCTGGTGTACCCCCAAAAGGGGGAATTTACTTATACATGCCCCATTTGGGTGAACCCAGAGCCACAGCAGAGCCTGGCAAGCTACCCGTGGTGTATTTGATTGCCAAAAACAGTAACTAATAATGGACCTCATTCCCAACAAATGAAGATGTTATTGGTGCCCGCTCAAGCAAATCTATGAACAATGGGAAGACAAGTGATATATAACTATTTGCATAAGAATATATATATATATATTCATATTCATATGTATGAATGTCTAACAAAGTTGAAGTTTTAGCATATTATTAACAGGTAGTGCTATCTATATCAAAACCTGTAAGAATTCTTATGATAGAAAAGATAAGCAGATAAATGAGTATTAAATTTAAATTTTCAGACAATACTAGCAATAATTATAAAATGGTCACAGCAACTTTTTTTTCAGCTATAACACTCCAAGAAAAAATGTACAAGTATGAATATTAGGGTATTTTAAGGGAAGTTTAAAAAGATAGAATTATTCACAGATTATAGACAGAGACATGGGGCAGAGCTGCTACTGGCTCTCACTGTGCCCAGCCACTCATGAGGTGCCCGGGAGGGATGGCAGGTTCTAGCCCTGGCCGGCCACCCCAGCAGAGCCTCTCCAAGCCGGACGACCCCCACTCCATGAGGACCTCCCATTTTCCACATCCGGACTTCCCCCTTGTCATAACTCCACCCAGCAGACCAGCCTATCACAGCCGGTTCATCAATAAATGCTAGATTTAGAGATGACTACAAGAGTATGCTACCCTCATGGCAGAGCCTGGCAAGCTACCCGTGTTGTATTTGATATGCCAGATACCAGTAACAATTATAGACCTCATTTCCATGACCTGATGGTTTGAGGCTCTTTATGTTCCTGGAGCAAGCAGGTGTCCTTGGGCTCTACTTGCATGATACAGGTCATATGGAGATGTTACTGGTGCCCGCTCGAGCAAATCGGCGATGAACGGGAAGACAGTGATACAGTGATTCACTTAATGTCTTTGTATTACTTTTCAATAAAAACAGTTTATTCCACTCTAAAGTTTTAGGTATTTTTTAAATATAGGATTATTATCTATTTTCTGTCCATGTTTTGCACTGGTATGTAATATTTCGAGTTTATTTTAAATTGAGTTAAAATTGGTTTACAAGAATGTAAATGTTCATACTCTTTGGGCATGCAATATCACTACTCTGCTCCCACCTCAACATCCGAATGGTCCTTTACTGCTGTCCATTGACCACATTCAGACCAACACACCCAACTTGACAGGTTTTTATTTATTGGCCACTATCTGCTCACTTGCTTAATGTCTCTATATGAGTTAGACCATCTAGTATTTGTCTTCTCCTGACTTACATAACTTGCTTGACACTTTCCAATATCATCCAGATTGTAGGGAATTGCAAGACGTTGTCGATTTCTTGTAGCTAAGTAACTAAGTTTTCATTTCTTGTAGCTACGTAGCTGGTAATATCATAAACTAAATGATTTTAGATTTTGATTTGCATAATATACTAATGTCGGTCCAAAGGGATATATCCTAAGACCTTTGTGATTTGTCCCATTTCCAAGTAGCACTGTAGGATACAAATATTCCAGTAGTAATTAAACTAAATTCAGATTTTCATACTGGAGTACAGAACAATGCTGTCTTTAGACGCAATGTTTAACTCATTGCGAGCTTACTATATTCCTACTGTTATATCGTTGCCCATCCATTCTCTTCCATTTCTTCAGTGCACATTTCTCATAAGGATGTGAGGAAAAAAAAAAGGTTATGTAGGAAAGACACACCCTGGTCTCCCAGACCTCACTCTGACCAAGTGATTCTTTCCAGAATTCAGCCACCTGGCACATGTTTCAGATTAATGCCTCAGAAAAATAACATATTATTACTAGCCATAAACAGTCAGGGGTATCTTCTAAATAGATCAGTGTTTCAAATACTGAGGTCTACGCTTATTTTCTGGTATTTATTTTTGATCAGAGGTGACTACAAGAGTATGACACCGCACGGCAGAGTCTGGCAAGCTACCCATGTCGTATTTGATATACCAAATACCAGTAACAATTATTCCCATGACCTCATTCCCATGACCTGATGGAATGCTTTGAGGCTCTTTATGTTCCTGGGCAAGCAGGTGCCCTTGGGCTCTACTAGCACGAGACAGAGAAATGGAGATGTTACTGGTGCCCGCTTGAGGAAATCGATGAGCGAACGGGAAGACAGTGATACAGTTATACAGTGAAGTAGCATTCCACATTTCTATCCCACTTACCTTACAAGTTGGCTATTTGTGTTTATTGCAGATTCTGTTGTAACTAGCAATGCAATGATCCGAGACATCTATCCAAATTACTGTTTTGTGCATATTGAATAGATGCTGTGGGGGCAGAATTTTGAGATACATACTACTATTTTTAATATTTTTAGAACTTGCATACTCTTTTCTCTAGAGGTTGTATTCATTACATCCATAATAGTATGTAAAAATTACTTTTTTCTTACATCTCCAGCAGCCAATTTTTCTGTCCTTTTTGATATAGACCATTTTACTGGTACTTTTTTTTGCACTTTGTAAATTATTGATCCTGAGCTATTTCCCATGTACTTGTTGGCCATCCATGGCCAGGGGGTCTTTGTTGATGCTTCCCTTCAACTATTATAACCACTTTGTGAAGTATGGAGTTGTGTTTCCTGAGTCCTTTATATAACCCTAGCGTATTAGTCTTTTATATATATGTTATATGAAAACTTGATCCTAATTGGTAAAATGCCTTTTCATTTTGCTGATAGTTTCTTTTATTAAAGATTTTTCAGCTGAATACAATTCCACTTAGATTTCAATTTTTTTGATGTTTTTCTAGCTGTTTCTTATCTAGTATTATTCAGTTGTGATCTGAAAATATGCTAAATATAATTTGTCTTCCTAACTTTTTGAAACTTGCTTCTTTTAATGTGTATTAGAGAAGAATATATGTTAATTTTGGGGGGTAGAGGCATATAGGTATCTTTAGGCCAGCTCTTCCATCTCTTGTTTCTCTTTCTTATTGGAAAAATGTCCCTTGCTGACAATGTGTTTTGTTATAACTTAACGAAGCAAGTAGTCTTCATTGGAAGAAATGAGTTACACAGGTATTAAGACACTTGCCTTACTTAGAGCAAACCTTTGTTTAATCTCCCACACTGAATACAGACCCATCAACTCCTCTGAGGGAATAACCCCTCAGCACAGAGCCAGGGTAAGGCCAGTGCAAAAGCTGTATGTGTCCATAACATCTGCCCTCCCATGAGAGATGACACATATATACACACACATATATATGTATGTATGTAAGATATACACACACATATTTAAATATATGTATATGTATATATTTATCTATTACATAGATAAAATATATATTTATTTTAGAATAGATATATTCTATTATATATTTTAATACATTTATTTTAGAATAGATATATTCTATCTCTATAATAGATAAATACGATGTATATATATTAATGTATTATATTATATTATATTATATATTACATTAATATTGTATTATATATAATTAAAATATTATATATTTATATACAATGTATATACTTTTTTGAAGCATTGATTCAGACTTCAGGAGTAAGCACATTCAACTCATACTACAGTTCAGAGAGTTAACATACTAGAATTAATGTATTAGCATAATAGCATACAAGGTTTATTTACAACCTATTTTATCATTTCCAAAACACACCTTGCAAAGAAAAATTTTTTTTGTTTCATTATATGAAAATTTAAAACCCTCAAAGTCATTTATTTGCAAAACTTTTATCTGCATATGTTAATATGCTTTTCAGTGAATATATAAGCTTATTTCCAGAGAGAATTGAAAACAGTAGGGTGAATTTTTTGTTCAGATATGCTCAAATGGTATAAATTTAAATACAACTTTTTTTTTATTTTTTTTTATTTTTACAATTACAAAGATATACAATTAAAAAGTTCATATTTGGGTTTTGGTCATACAGTGTTCCAGCACCCATCCCGCCACCAGTGCCCATCTCCCACCACCAACGTCCCCGGTTCCTCCCCCTCCCCCAGCCCTCCTCCATGGCAGGTTCTTTATTTCTTTCCCTTTCTCTCTCTTTCTCTTTTCCTTCCCCTCCAGACTATGGATTACAGAACATACATTAAAGGGTTGTCATGTGTATCCTTTTGCCTCTATTTAATGCTAAGTTCTAGGTTGGCATTAGTACCCTCACAATTGTTAGCGCACTGTTCCATTTTCTGTCTTACCTAGCCTCTGAATCCCACACGTTTGTGATAATTTCCACCTTTGACAGGACCTCCTGATTAAATACAACTTTTTGTTTATGAATAAACATAAGCTTTTAAGTCATTCTGAGTGCAGGTAGATAACTGTAATCAAATTTGGTTTTTGCATACATTTTAAAGTTGACATACTGCAGATAACCTGAAGAAGCAATCTTAGATCAGTTTCTTACAGATCACAAAATGATTCACAGTTTAGGTTTAACTTATCTCCCAATAAAGAGAGAAGTCAGGCCTATGTTCTGACATACATGTTGGAATTGTTTCTACAAGAGACTTTAATAAAATTCACATTTCATTAATTCTTATTTTAATACACTCTGTTATGGGCTTTTGATATAGTAAAGATAGATGCTCAAGAAAATTAGTAAAGGAGTAGATCTCTGAGTAAAAATCATAGAGGAAAGACAATGATAATAGCACACTTAACCATAAAGGTTAAGTGAAATTGTTAATAGAGTAAGAGAGCAAATGGAAAATAGCATAGTATACCAGTTTCCAGAGAAACACTAGCAGTGATCTGGTAGAAAATAATTCTAATGAGTGAGAGTATGAATGAGAGTTAATTTGCATTAAGTTCTTTAGCATACAAAAATGGAAAATGTGATAAAAATCATAATTTTTTGAAAACTGAAGTTTCAGTGTTTTGTTATCAACTGAACAGTGACCCTATATACTGGAATCTATGGTTAGAATATCATCATACAGAATATTATAAAATGCAATATGAAGACTGGTGAAGGATTTAAAAAATAAGTTAACATGTACATATATTAATTTATAAATACTAATCACTACATAACGTCTAGGTACTATTACATGGACATCATTATTATTACCACTATATATAGTAATTATGGAATTGGTGATGGGCCATACCCAGCATTGCTCAGGACTTTTTCCTGGTTCTGTGGTTAGAGACCAGACCTGGTGATGCTCAGATTACCACCTAGGCGGTGGAGACCTTGAACCTTACCTGCTGTGGTATCTCTCCATCCATGTACGTAATCTGTCAGAGATCATATGCAGTTGTTCTCCCTTTGTCTTCAAAATTTTAAGTTATTTCAAACATTTAAGTTAGCAACATTGGAGCCAGAGAGATAGTACAGCGGATAAGTCCCTTTTCTTTCATGCGGTAGACCCAGAATCAATCCCCGAGCCAGTAGTTATCTCTGATCGCACAGTCAGAGGTCTTGAACACCACCAGGCGTGACACAAAAGTCAGGAGAAAATAGAAAATAAATTATCACCATTGTTAAACTTATTTTCTACTTGCTTTGCATGGATTAGATGCAATCCTTGGATTTAATTACAGCATGAACCAATAAATAAATGTGTCTAATTTTAATTTTTACCTCAAGGTGTCATCAATTTTAATATTCTTTATTACTTAATCGACTATTGAGTAAAATATTTTGTCAAGTAAATTTCATTATTTAATCTAATCTGCCATTGAGGAAAATACCTTTGTCAAATAAATTTTGGTATTCAATTGTAAGGAATATCCAGTTTCTTTTTTCTTTATGAGTCACACCCTGTGGGCTTACTCCTGGCTCTGTGCTCAGGATTACTCCCGGTATTACTGAGGGACCATATGGGTGTGCTGGGACAGAATGCGGTCATCCACATGCAAAGTACATGCCATAACCCTGCAACCTGATTTTAAGATGTAACATGGGGAAGGGGTGTTTGGAACACATGGGATAAAGAATCCAACTGTTTCACTGTAAAAGTTTTTTAGTGATAAAAATCAGAAACTACTTACATGACTCTTATAAGCCCATTGAAATATTTACTTGAGAAGAAAGATCTTGAGAATTTGGGTACTATCTACCACTCTCATCTCAGAAAGTTTTATGACAAAGGATGTTCAAAAACAAAAGCAAAAAAATTAGCAAACTTGGAAAGAAAAATGAAAACTAATAATTCTACCTAAAGTTAACCACTTAAGAAAGAAAACCCATCACTATCATTTTTAGTCCATCTCTATCAAGATTTTTCTGGCTCCTTGATAACTATGAGTTGTCTTTACGTTCTGAGTAAAATCTACCTGTCATGATTTTTTTTCTATTTATGTTAACATTAAAATGGAGGACATGGCAATATTCCAGATGTTACAGCTCTGTGTAAGACCCCACAACTCTGCAGGTCAAAGATTCGGCATGGATTAGAACATGAAAATATCCAGAAAACAATAAAAAGTAAAATGCCTTTTATTTTCTTCTTTCTTTCCAAATAGCAAATCCCAAAATATTGTATTACTATTAAGTACATCACTTTTCAAAATTTTGCTGATGAAGCATTAACTGTAGGAGACAATAAGATATGTTTAGTGGTGGCGAAGATGTGTAACAGTTGACAAATTTGCTATCATGGTAAAAATGATTGAGATTTTGAAAGCAAACTGAACTGGCTATAAAACCTATGTTCCCCAACCTCAAGCTCTACTACAGAGCAGTTGTAATTAAGACAGTGTGGTATTGGTATAGAGAGAGACCTGTAGACCTATGGAATAGAACTGAATATCCTGAAACACACTCTCAGATATACAACCACTTAATCTTCGATTAAGGAGCAAAAAAAATATTAAGTGGAGCAAAGAAAGCCTCTTCAACAAATGGTGCTGAGAAAACTGGGCAGTTACGTGTAAAAAAATGAACTTAGACCTCCTTCTAATGCCATGCACAAAAGTCAGATCTAAATGGATTATAGATCTCAATATCAGGAATGAATATATAAGGCACATCGAAGAAAACATAGGAGAAACGCTCTACGATATCGAAACTAAAACTATCTTTAAAAACGACACACCACTGACCAGGCGGGATTATATAAAATAGAAAAGCTTTTGCACGTCAAAGGAAACAGTGACCAAGATACAAATACAATCCACAGAGTGGAAAAAGTTATTCACCCAATACCCATCTGACAAGGGGTTAATATCCAGGATATATCAGGCACTGGTAGCACTTCACAAGAAAAAAACAGCCAACCCATCAAAAAATGGGGAGAAGAAATGAACAGAAGCTTCCAAAAAGAAATTCGAATGGCCAGAATATGAAAAAGTGCTCTTCATCTTTAATCATCAGGGAAGATGCAAATCAAAACAACAATGAGGTACCCTCTCACACCACAGAGACTGTCACACATCCAAAACAGCAAGAACAACTGGTGCTGGCGTGGATGTGGGGAAAAAAGGGACTTTGATCCACTGTTGGTGGGAGTGCCGACTGGTCCAGCCCTTTTGGAAAACAATATGGGCATTCCTCCGAAAACTAGATATTGAGCTCCCATTTGATCCAGCAATAGAGCACTCCTGGGAATATACCCGGAGATCGAAAAACACATAGCAGAGGGGGCTGAAGTGATAGCCCAGCGGGTATGGCATTTGCCTTGCACGCGGCCGGCTTTTGCCAGCCCGGGTTCTGATCCCTGGCATCCCATATGGTCCCCCCGAGCACCGCCAGGAGTAATTCCTGAATGCAGAGCCAGGAGAAATCCCTGAGCATTGCTGGGTGTGACCCAAAAAGCAAAAAAAAAAAAAAAAAACCCCACACATAGCAAAAAACACTATCTGTACTTCTTTATTCATCTCTGTGCTATTCACAATAGCTAGAATCTGGAAACAACCTAAATGCCCGAGAACAGAGGACTGGCTAAAGAAACTGTGGTTCATCTACACTATGGAATACTATGCAGCTGTCAGAAAAGAAATTATGAAATTTACCTTCAAATGGATGGACATGGAGACTATCATGCTGAGCTAAATTAGTCAGAAAGAAAAGGACAGATATAGAATGACTGCATTCATTAATAGGATATAAAGAGATACTAGTGTTTTACTAAGTGTGGGAAATGGTAATGGCAGACTAAAACTCACCATTGAATATACACAAAGAGACTTAAGTGATAAACTCTAAATATCTGCAGGGCTAGCCACAATGTGTAAAGAAGAGGGAGAGAGATGCAGAGACAGAGAGAGAAGAGAGGAAATGGGGCACCTCTATTGAGGCAGCCTGGGGTGGGGCGGGAGGGGTGGGGTACATTGGTGGTGGAAATGGGGCACTGATGGAGGGATGGGTGCTGGTATACTGTATTACCAAGAACCAATTATGAACACCTTTGTAATTGTATGTCTCATGGTGGTATAATAAATTTTTAGATACCTATGTTGCTCATTGTCCTCTAAGAATTTTCTCTCTCTCTCTCTCTCTCTCTCTCTCTCTCTCCCTCTCTCTCTCTCTCTCTCTCCCTCTCTCTTTTTTGCTGTTTGGGTCACACCTGGCAATGCTCAGGGGTTACTCCTGGCTCTGCACTCAGGAATTACTCCTGGGCACACTTAGGGACCATATGGGATGCCGGGATCAAACCTGGGTCGGCTGCATGCAAGGCAAATGCCCTACCCACTGGACTATCACTCTGGCCCCTGAATTTTTCTTTCTCTAGTGAAGACAAGAACTGTCTTATGGGATTGGTTGAAATCTGGAGCATTATACATTCTACGATACAGGATATGCCACTGTGCCATATGCCAATGTTTCCCCTTTGTCAGACGTCAAAGCTTTGTTCAGTCGTCTCTCAACATCAAATTCATATACTGATTTAATTCACAAAACACATAGTAAGTAGTCAACAATCCAAATTAAAGCTGCTCTTATTGTTTCTTGAAGTCTGACGGTTCTGTGAAAGTAGTCTAAGGTCTACCCTCTGAAGGAAAGGGAGACTTACTCCTTGACACAAGGAGAAATTTGCTTTCAGCTGTTTTACTATTTTTGTGGCAAGTAATCAAGGTAAAGCTAAGGTGGATTATAAAAGTATAGGTTAGACAATTGTATACACTCCTATGCCAATTGCCTCACACTGCTATGCCAATTGCCTACAGTTAAGCAATCGGCATACACTCACATGCGGATTGCCTAACTGACAATCCCACTTTGGTATTAAGCTTCTGAATTTAAATACTCCTGGCAAGGCTGGGGAGGAGGGAACCATATGAGATGCCAGAGATTGAACCCAGGTCAGCCGTGGACAAGGCAAACGCCCTACCTGCTGAACTATTGCTCAGGCCTTGAATTTAAATTTTTTAAGCCAAACTATTAATTGCTCTCTCAACCTTCCTGTCCTATTTCTTTTGATCTCTTAACTAGCTTTTTATCATCCAGATGTTTCGGCCCCAATTCTTTTTTTTTAAGTATTTTATTATACCACCGTGAGATATACAAATAAAAGATATACAATTAAAAAGTTCATGTTTGGGTTTTGGTCATACAGTGTTTCAGCACCCGTCCCTCCACCAGTGCCCATCTCCCACCACCAACATCCTCGGTTCCCCCCCCTTCCCCAGCCCACCTCCATGGCAGGTTCTTTATTTCTTTCCCTTTCTCTCTCTTTCTCTTTTCCTTCCATACTGTTAGAGGGCAATGCTGAGCAAGAATTGGGGCTGAAATTCTTGCTTCGACCCCTTGGGAATTTCCTTCAGAGTATAGCCCAGGTCAGCCCTAAAGTTTATGCTCTAATCTGTGGATTATTGCAATAACTTCCGAACTGTATCACTGCTTGTGATGTTCCCTTTAAATCTGTTTAACCTTCAGCAGCCAATATGTTCCTTTTCAAACAAACATTCAGATCCTTAGCTCAAGAATCTGTGTTGACTTCACGTATTTATTAAAGGAAAATCAGAGGCTTTTTATAGTGTAAAGGTCAGTTCAATCTTAGTTTTTGTGCCTATTCTTTGTCTTATAATGTATTTTAAGTTCAATACTAGTCCTCCTGATATCCTTGGAGACCCTCAAGCATTCTAAGCTGGAACCTGACATGAAACTTCAGTCGCTAGATCTAGTACCTGGAATGTTCTTTTCTAAATAAGAATATGTTGCTTCTTAGTCATTTTTTCCTCTGTTCTTCTCTGTTCTCTGTTCGAATGTTGGTTTATCAGGGAGGACTCCTCTGTCCATTAATTTAACACAACTTCTTTTTATAGCTAGGTAATCTTTGTTGATCATTTTTGTTTTCTTGAGAGATCTTGCCACCATGTAGATGGTAGAAATATAAGATATTTCTGCATATATTTATTGCTAAATTGGTTTACTTTCTGTAACCCCCACACAACCAATTCTGTAAGAATGATGAGAGCTCACCTCACCATATTTATTGCTTAAGTCTGTATCTCTGACAGATACAGAATGACTGCATTTATTTGCCTAACATAAATATATATGTACATATTATGATACCAATATCCAAGGTCAAGTGAAGCATGTATCAGGAGGTCTTGTCAAAGGTGGAAATTATCACAAACGCGTGGGAGTCAGAGGCTAGGTAAGACAGAAAATAGAACAGTGTGCTAACAATTGTCGATGGTACCAATGCCAACCTAGAACTGAGCATTAAATAGAGGCAAAAAGATACACATGACAACCCTTTAATGTATGTTCTGTAATCCATAGTCTGGAGGGAAGGAAAAGAGAAAGAGAGAGAAACGGAAAGAAATAAAGAAACTGCCATGGAGGAGGGCTGGTGGAGCGGGAGGGGAACCTGGGACGTTGGTGGTGGGAGATGGGCACTGGTGGCGGGATGGGTGCTGGAACACTGTATGACCAAAACCCAAATATGAACTTTTTAATTGTATATCTTTGTAATTGTAAAAATAAAAAATTAAAAATAAAAGTCTGTATCTCTGACAGCTAAAATAATTCCAAAAATTATAGTAGGTAGTTAGTAAATATTTTTGAATTAATGAGCATATTAATACAAATTTTGATAAATATTATTTCTAAGTGTTCTACCAAAGTGTTCTAAGAGTTTTGTGAAAAGGATAAATAGTTTGGGGGTAAGGTGTTTGTTGTGCACCCGCTTCCTTGGATGTGATGCCTCTCACCCCCAATGGTCCCATGAGCACTGCCCAGGGTAATCTCAGAGCAGAGAGCCAAGAGAAATCCTTGAACTCTGCTGCCTGTGATTCAACCCAACTATTAAATTTTTACTGTATCAATTTAAATAAGTTTAATCTAAAGGTAAATTAATTTTAAATTAATGAAAAGCCTAATTATATAAGTTTATGATTTATACAAAAATTATTGATATCTTTACTTTTGGTAAATAAAAGCCATGATTAAGTAGTATGGAGCCACATACCCGGCACTACTCAGGACTGAATGCTGGCTCTGTGCTCTGGGATCCCTCCCAGTGTGGTTCAAAAACCTTGTGAGATGTTAGGGAAGAACTATGGGTTGATTCTACAAGCCAAATTCCTTACCACCTCTAATATCTCTCTGACCTCCTAATTGGGTAATATTTTTTAAATTCATTTTAACATACTGAATAATATAAAATAACATTTAAACATATATTCCATGTGAGAAGTACAATAAGTGCTTTGTGCCTACCGTGTTTAGTGATTTAAATACATCCTTTCAGTAACTCATAAACAGATGATTATATTTACATGCCAGTAAACATACAATAAGGATTTAATGTGAGCCATTATTTCATGCATAATTTTCTGTTTTATGTATGCTACTGTTGTCATCCTCTTTAGGTATTGGAGGTATAGTGAAGAAATGAAAACCATGGATCCTGGGTATCCCAAACCCATCACCGTCTGGAAAGGCATCCCTGAATCCCCACAGGGAGCCTTTGTACACAAAGAAAATGGTATGTAATTTGTGCTCTAGGAATCTTATGAATTTATCATCTGTTTCTATAGAATAGCCTCACTTAAATATGCTAAACTAAATCATTAGAAAATGTCATATAGATTTTATAACATAACATTGTTATAACCTTTTCCACCTAAATTTATACTTAATATACTCCAGATTTTTTAACTGCTGTTAACTTTAGTGTAGGAGGAAAAACCAGTACAGGTAAATTTCTAAAAGGAGAATACTATATGAAGTAGCCCTATTATATTTCAACTAAAATCCCGGTAAAGATAATAATAACAAACCTACACAAAAGCTGGATCTGGTCACTTGTAAGATATAAGTGTGCGCCAAGGTACAAGGACACCTAATAATAATGCATGATGAGAATTTTTGTACTTTTTGATATTTTATGTACCCTGTTAACATGGAATATCAGCAAATAGAAAAGGTTTTAGTTGAGTACAATCAGGTTAGAGTGGCTGCATAATTTCTCAGAAAGAAGTCAGTAATTTGCTGAGGTTCTTTTGCTCTCTCTCTCTCTCTCTCTCTCTCTCTCTCTCTCTCTCTCTCTCTTCCCAGTTTGGAATCAAGCCAGATCTTACATGCACAACTACCCAAGAGATAAATAGCGCATACTTCCCTAAATAATAGTACATACAAAATCTGCAAGTCTTTCTGCTATGTTATTAAGTGTTTGAAATCCAAGGATTAATAAATAACAATAAGTCAAAATAATACTTGTACACATATTACAGAACAAAGGAAAGATAAATTATTCAGATAACATATAAAACATACCTTATCAAATTATTTTCTAGGAACCAGAACAAAATATTATGTTACTGAATCCTCAATCTCTTGAAATAATACATGCTATATATGTAGTAAGAACAAAATAAGCATCATTTGCAATAACAAAATCAAATGTATCCAGATGGAGGGGGGAAATATTTTATGAATTGGGTAAAAATAAATGACTGTCGCTCAAAGTTGCTTAACCATCATATGTTATCAGAGTTTATGCAAACTTTACAATGAGTGTAAACTTGAAGGAACTGAGTCAGAGAAGAATAGCTATTCAAAAAACAATTAGTACCCAAACTTTTCTATAGTTTTAGTAAAAATGGTGTTTAGTGGCCTGTAAGTAAAGTACTGTCATCAGAGTAATGTTTGCGGAAATTTGAATTCCATTCCTGGTACTTTTCAATAATCATATTTTTATACTGCTATAAAATCATAATTTTATGCCATGTAATTTTATTTATAAATTCACTTAAGAAAACATCCTTTTTTTTTTTTTTTGCTTTTTTGGGTCACTCCCGGCAATGCTCAGGGGCTATTCCTGGCTCTGCACTCAGGAATTACTCCTGGCTGTGCTGGGGGACCATATGGGATGCCAGGGATCGAATCCGGGCTGGCATAGGCCGGCCGCATGCAAGGCAAACACCCTACCCGCTGGGCTATCACTCCGGCCCCTTAAGAAAACACCTTTCATTTGTAAGATTTATATTTCTATTGGATCAGAGAATTAAAAGACCTTGTTTAGAGATAACATGGAAACAGTAAAAGCAGAAAACAGGACAAGAGGAAAGACCAGATGAAAGCATCTGTCTGGCAGATGGAGTGGGTAGTACAGTAGGCAGGGCAATGGCCTTGCCAGCAGCCAGCCAGCACTACTTATGTCTCCGCAAGGCCACCATGAGCAACACCTGAGTGCCGAACCACAAGTAAGCACTGTGGTCTCCAAGAAAGTAAAATAAAATATCTGTCTGATTTTAAAATGAAATCAATAAGAAAACCAAGAAAGAAACAATGTGGTCATATTGGAAGGCAGTAAAATCAGATAATAGTGTGAACATAAACTCAGGGAACTAGGCCAATGAGATAGCACAGTGATAAGTTCCTTGCTGTGCATTCAGCCAACTTGCCTTAATCCCTGTCTGTGGTCCTTTGAGCCCAATCAGGGGTGATCCCTGAGCATAGAATCATGAGTAATCCCTAAGCACTGCTGGATGTGGCCCCCTAAAATACCAATAATCAGAATTCAACAAGCTATGAAGAGACAGCAGCAAGGGACAAAGAAATGGAAAAGAATGTGGAAGTTATTACGTGGAAGCTAGGAAACTGAGCTCACCCTGAGGATTTAGCTGTTCCCTAGAAAGAAATAAGAATCGAGGTGGAGTATAGGGTGTAAAATTTCCTGGACTCAAACTGAAAGATATTCTCATGGCCCAGGTAGAACCAACTCTAGCAAATCTTCACAGAAGTTTTAGCACCACTCTATATAGTTGAATAACTCTATTAATACTGTTACAGTTTATTCAAAAATATATGTGAGGAGAATGAATCCAACACCTTTGTGAGAATCTAGCAATAAATTCAATAAGAGTTCCTCATTTCTCATCTTATAAAACACGTCTTAATAAGGAAGTTTTTAACAGTTTCAAAAGCTTTTTTAAATTATAGATCATCTTAGCTCCTTAGAAAATGAACTGATTTTAATTTTCCCTACTTCTGTTCACAAGTTCACTATTTTATGAGATTTGATTGTCTCTATGAAAATAAATAATAAGTAATATAACAACAAATGAGGCCGCTTGCTTTCCCCAGTCACAATTTTCAGAATATTTAATATTTCTACAGTGTAAATCAGTTAAATGGCATAATAAAAGAGGTAGTCTGCGGGGCCGGAGCGATAGCCCAGTGGGTAGGGCATTTGCCTTGCACGCGACCAGCCTGTGCTGGCCGGGTTCGAACCCGGCATCCTATATGGTTCCCGAGCACCGCCAGGAGAAATTCCTGAGCAAAGAGCCAGGAGTAACCCCTGAGCATCGCCGGGTGTGACCCAAAAAAGCAAAAAAAAAAAAAAAAGAGGTAGTCTGAACTCTATTACTTATAGTTTGTAAAAAAAAGCACATTAAAATTTATAAGAAATTATATTCTTTTTAACATTGTAATATATAACAAAGTTTCAATTTCTTTAAAATTCATTACATAATTTTACGTCATGTATGAAATAAGAATCTTGGTATAGAAAATAGACAACATGTCCTAAACATGTTGTCTATTTTCCTAAGGCTGTATTCTTATCTCACTGGTAAGTTGCAGAAGACTGAAAACCACTCATTTATATCCAGAAGTCAGTGGTCTCTTTCCACATAGCAAGGAAGCACTGTAAAATACTAACAGAAACAAAGCCTACTGGGGAAGTCAATGCTTACAAGTTATGAAGCACTAAAGACAAAACTTAAACATATCTAGGTCTTCTAGTTATTCAAGCATCATCCCCTTCTCTGCTGTTCCTCAAATAAAGGATATGACCTTTCTTCAGGGAATATTAATTGAATTCCAGCCCTGCACTCAAACCATCTATTACAATGATACATGTCCCTTTCCCTCTGGCTTAAATGTTTTAAAGGCGATCACTGCAAAATTCAATAGATATTAGTTGTTAAATTAATTTTATCCCCTCCATTACTCAAAAAGTTCACTTCTTAGAGTTTTGGTGACACCTATTTTCCAAAAAAATCCTTCTTCTGTAATAAAATTATTAACTTTCTGGAACTAGACAAAATATCTTGGTCTAAATAGCCCTTCAAAAAACTTATTCCTACTTTTATTCTTTACTCAAATTTTATGCTTCTTTTTTTTAATTCTTTTTACTCACTTTTTCCACAATTTCATTTTAAATAAAAGAAAGCAAATGGTGAAGTAAAACCTGAATCATTAAATTAAAAAAAAACTTTAACATGTATATTTTGACTCAAATTTACCTAATTCTTTACACTGATAGTCAATGCATGCACATGAATTAAAAAATCAGATCAAAGAGGACTGTAGTGTTTATCTACCATTTATCTACCTTTTCCTAATGTGAATTTTGTTGTTGGAATCTTGTCACAATATTTGTATCTTAATTTCAGTCTTCAGACAAAACAACAAAAACAAACATTAGTGGTTTGGAAATGGACACTGGTGGAGGGATAGGTGCTGGAACACTGTATGACTGAAACCCACATATGAACACTTTTGTAACTATATCTCATGGTGATATACATGATTAAGATATAGATTTTAAGGGATGCTTTTCATATTAATATGCAGTCTACCTCCCTTTAAATGCCTAATAATATGAATTTGGCCATTTTGACCAATATATTTGTTGTGTGCATACTATATGTTAGCTGTGCATCCTTAATTTATTATCTATATTGATTATTGAGTACAATTACACCTTTGATCCACTATAATCAACTATGAGTGAAGAAACCAATTTAAGATAGTTTAAAAAATTCATCCCTCATCTTGAGCACTTTAAAAGTGGTGAAATTAAGATTTGAAACTACTGTACATGTTCTACCATAATAAAAAGGCACTTACTATATTTTAGGTCATATCACTAAAATAATAAGCAGTCTTCCATGTCTGTCTAATTTTTTTGTTTTGTCATGTTCCAAGTTTTCTCTGATTGTTGTTTTTATGAGCCACCATCCTACCAGTTTTCCCTATAATCTTAATTTCCTCATGTTCATAGTTTACATTTTGCTTTTACTTTCTGAAAATTAGTACAATAATCCAAACTAGATATGGAAAATTCAGGGTAGAGTGGATTTTTTTTTCAGTTAGAAATCTGTTAATAATTAGGTTTCAGCCACAAAATGTTCCAAACCATTCCTTCCACCACTGCACATTTCCCACCACTAGTGTGTTCCTTTTCTCTCCTGCTACCCCTCAGCCCGCAGTCTGCCTCTATGGCAGGCATTTTCTTTCTTTCTCATATCCCTTTGGACATTATGGATTGGAGATACTGAAAGGTTACCATGTTTGTCCTCTTACCTTTTCTGCATTCAATTTACTATTTTTTTTATTATATCACCATGACATATAAGCTACAAAAGTGTTAATATGGGTTTCAGTCATACAGTGTTCCAGCACCTATCCCTCCACCAGTGTCGTTTCCCACCACCAATGTCCCTTGATTTCCCCCTCCCCAGCCTGCATCTATGGCAGGCAATTTTCACTCTCTCTCCGCCGCCCCTTCTGTAACACATTGTGGATTGCATGCATTCAATTTTATACAGTGGTTATTTACCACTATCTTTGTCATAGTGCTCCCTTTCCTATTTTTTATTTGCACATTTTATCAGTTTCTTTATGTAAAACTATGATGTTTTTGCTGGCTTTTACTGGAGGAGCTTCCAATTGATTCTTGAGCAACTGGTTCAGCCTAAGAATACAGTATTGCTCTGGCTCTGTAGGCATATCCAGACCATCCACATGCAAAGAATATAACCTAAGTTCTATACTATCTCTCTGGTTGGACAATATGAGTTTTTAATGCCTACTATAGCTTTAATAATCAATCAATGGATTCCCCCATTCCTTCAAGTTATTTCTCTGTTATTACTTTCATTCTCACTGCTAGGTTCCCTATTTTGCACCCCTTGAAAATGCAATTTTAAGGTTAATTCCAGATTCTATTTTAACTCTTGCTTTCTCTGTTGCTGATTATAATGCCATTTATAGTTTATTAAAAAAGTGCACTGACTCTTGATTTTGTTGATTTGTTGTATTACTTCTCAAAACACACTCTCTATTTTTCTTTGAGAAAAATTTTTTCCAAATTTTTTTTCAAAAAATCTGCAAGTATGATTCAAACAAGTATTTTTATAACATTCAGTTTATTCATTGACTTTAAAAGACATTAATTAACTTCTTACTAATTAAACAGGTAAAATTGGAAATTAAATAGTCTCTGCATTCTAGAAACATCGACAACATTAAAGCAGAACATTATGTTCTGTAATGTTTTAGGACTATGCAATACCCAAATCACCAGCAATACACAATAGAATAAATAAGAAAGTCACCAAATAATATATTAAAGCTTCATTGATCTATCAGACTTACTAAAAAAAATGATAAAATTTGGGCACAGATACATCTGAAGTTGCTGCTCTTCATAAACATAGTTTAGTAGTACTAAATTATGAATTGAATAAGTGTATAGGATCAAGTTTAACTGATTTATATGTCCAATACTTATTCCACTTCTTTTCAGTGCTTTTTATAAACAGACTCCTACTGACTAGACTTTTTATTCCAAAGAAGTGTATTTAATAAATGATAGTTTCCATAGATGAAGAGTATTATTATGAAATTTGATCAGATCTAACAAATATAAAAATAGAAACTTTAGCATTTCATAATACCCATTGTTTGATAGTCATCCACCTTGACTTAGTATCAAAGATGAAGACACGTCCAGCTGTTGATATCTAGCTTGTAAATATAAGAAGAACATTTACCTGTTTTTTTGGAGGTCTGCTTATTTCTAGATCAGTGCCATTATTCAACTATGATCATCTAGTATACTGGTATTTGGCAGTCCTCAGCATTTCTTCATCCAAGCTTATTGAGCAATTACATTGGATTTCATTAGTATGATCAAATACCAGCTCCCTGCAGTAACATTTGAATCTGCGTACACCTGTTTTCACTTGGCAAGTTGCTCTGATTGCAAAACTGTCCTTCCAAATTAAAAGCAGCAGCAGATTTTTATGGCATTTAACAGAATGCTTTACAAAAACTAACTGACCCGAAATAATGATCTCTCTTACCTGACATTTTTTCAGAGTTGACAGATGCTTTTGTTTTTTTGTATGTTTCAGGAGTGATAAACATCACAGTTTGTGGTGTGTGCGCATGGAGTGTTTGTTAAAATTTAGAAGCTCACTAAAGGATCCGATATTAGAAAAATCAAGTGTTCATGCGTTAGAGCTAGAACGAGATTTAAATACTGCTTTCATCAGAACTGAACACTTCACTTTATCTCTGCACCTTTGATTCTGTGCCTGAAAAGTATAGGTAATTAATTTCATCTGACTGTGATAATGCAGATTTAAAAATGTCATTTCTAAATGTTTAGCACAGTGTTTATTTTCCCAAAAAGTTATGGCTGATTTTAAAGTAGGCCTCCCATTTTTAAATAGTTTTTAAAAAGAAAAAACTAATAATGTTTCCAACAAAAAACACAAAGTTGGAGGATAGTCCATAGAATGACACACATTTTCAATATTCGTAATAAACTCATAAAATCTATTAACTGAGTCCACATTGTTTGGCGATATATCCCAACCATATTCTTAGTTATTCAAGTCCTTCACCTGCTACCTCCTTCCCATTACATATGTTAGTTGGAAATATTAAACTTATAATTGTCTATTCATTTAAAGTATTAATTCTTTAGCCAAAAAATATATTATTAATGACTTTTAAAGTTCTATATAAATGTGGCTGTGTAGCATAAATAGAAGATAAATCTTAAAAGTGTTATGAAAAGTGGAAAAGAAAAGAGATGAGCTTGACTTAGAACCAGAAATACTGTTAATGCAGAGTAAGTAAACCCTAGTTTACTTACTCAGATTTCTACCAGAAGAGAACATGACCAGGTCCTTTAAGAAAACACAATTTGTCGATTCTTGTCCGAATGACAAAAACTAACCTGTTAGCATAACCTTTTCTGATAGTAAGAGGAGGTGCAATTTCTTATGAGGTATTACTTAGAGAAGTCTCCTTATACAGTATTTTAAGCCAATAGCAGCCTTAGACCAAATAGTACTTCAATTGATAAAGTTTGTTCAACATCTTTCAGTACAGATTGATCTCATCAGACTAATGTACAATCCTCTGGCAGTAGTCCCTTCATGCAGTGAAAGAATCAACTGGTTTTCCTGGTGCAGCCTGCATGCAAACAGCTAGTTTTTTCTTAGTCCTCTACAGCTGTTACTCTCTGCTAAACTTTTTAGCGCTATAGGAAGGCAGCAGTTTCTGGCAGACAGAAGCCAGACTCGATTTAGTCAACAACTGAGCTCATGATAATGTTTTTCTTGTGACAGAAATGCATATTTTAAGGCACCATCTTAATTAAAATGTCTATATGTGAAAGGAATTTTCCATTTTACAAACAAGTGGTTCTATGTATGTATGTTGTGTTTCCTCCCCAGGCTTTACATATTTCTACAAAGGAAAGGAATATTGGAAATTCAACAACCAGATACTTAAGGTAGAACCTGGATATCCCAGATCCATCCTCAAGGACTTTATGGGCTGCGATGGACCAACAGACAGAGATAAAGAAGGGCACAGCCCTCCAAACGATGTAGACATTGTTATCAAACTGGACAACACAGCCAGCACTGTGAAAGCCATAGCTATTGTCATACCCTGCATCTTGGCCTTATGCCTCCTTGTATTGGTTTACACTGTGTTCCAGTTCAAGAGGAAAGGAACACCCCGCCACATACTGTACTGTAAACGTTCTATGCAAGAGTGGGTGTGATGTAGGGTTCTTTTTCCTTTCTTTCTTTTCAGGAGTTTGTGGTAACTTGAGATTCAAGACAAGAGCTGTTATGCTGTTTCCTAGCTAGAAGCAGGCTGATGGCAGCCTGATTCGGGGCTGACCTTGCAAACCCAGAGGGTTGATAGTCCTGCACGTGAGTGGAGCCTCACTCATGGGGAAGCTTCCATGATGCACAGTACCTACCGTTCTTCAGTCCTTTGTCTTTCTTTGTCATACAGTTATAGGCCTTTTCTCTGCACGCTCAATGCCCACTAAATTTTCAGGATTAACTAAAGAAGATGAAAACAAAAATGAAGAAAAGATCTTCTTAAAGGTTTCTTTGATTATTTTTCTTCAGAAGTATGAGCCCATTTCAGGGGAGAAAAAGCAAAATGGAAAACCCACATTTTGTTTTTTTTTTTTACTTTTGCTTTAAAGCAAAGGAAAACAAATTTAAAAAAAAAAAAAAGGTTCAACAGCAAACCCACGGTTGAACTTTGACAAAAAGTGAAGACCCAAAACAGCTTTGTCTCCAAAGAAGATAGCTCTCTGACGGCTCCAGGGAGCCTAGTACACTTCGGTTTTGACAGGTGGGAGATACACTTGCAGGACTTCAGACTGTTGGGACAGCCATTTTTCCAACAAACAAGGGGCCAAAATATCTGCAATATAGTAACAGCCTTAATAATACTTCCATTTTTCGTTTTCTACAGCTGTTCTCAGCTATGTCCTCAATGTTGCATCGCATTTATACTCATAGTTAAATCCAAACTGGACCTTTACATTGTTTTCAAGTGTTTCTCGACCCCTTCCCAATATGTCATTGTGATACTCTCCCCAGTTGTATTAGGCCATTGCCCCAGGCCTTCCACGGGTCTGTCAGGAATATTCATTACTAGCAGAGCAAGAAGCAGTATATCTCTAATGTGGTTTAAGTGAAAGTCGTTTTCTAAGGATATATGATACTGGTAATACATTGCTGTAACCCTTTGAGAACTATCAGAGCAGCTTTCAGAGTCTTAGGATTGCTGTCTGGTAAATTAGCAAACTGGGCAATGGTAAAAACAGGCAAGGGTTGGAGAAATTCAGGTTTATAAAACAGATATAACCCCATGTAATTTTAAGTGGTTAATGGTACTACATAAATGCTTTTTTTTAACAAAAGAAATGATGTTACTTGCCAAAAACTTTTCTGGCAAATAAAAAGTATTTTGTTAAGTATCTTGTAAGAGTGAAATTTTATTTGAACAACTGACGATAATAGCTTGCCTTTATTTTTCCCCCGTATACATTTTGAGTTTTAGTTTTAAAGTCCACTGCATGAATGTCAGTTTTCTTTGGTCCATGCAGTTAGCATTGCCATGTAAAAATGATGACTCTGAGATTTGCACGAGGATTCTTAAGTGTGTTAACAATTGCATGTCAACCATAGTTCTCAAAGGGTTAATGTGGCTTCTGGCATTTAGCCATCCATTGGATCACTGACAGAGCCAAGAGACCACCAAAGCATTTCATTGTTGAGTGTAATTTGTCATTACAGCAGTATTGTCATTTCCTAGTGACCTGCAGAGCAGGTTTGTATCAATATTTTTTTCCTAGAGAAAAGTCAGCAACTGACAAACCTCTTTATTGATTTCTAGGAGCTGCTTCTTGCAGTGAGAGGCTTTACAGCCATTGGGTTGTAAACTTATTAGATAGAGATGGTCAGAAGGACTGCACCCCTGAGTCAAACATTGGCTTTGTGGGAAAGCCAGCTTGGAGGGGATTAGCTTTTGAAACAATGAACAGCTTGCCTTGAACTTGATTATTGATGTGATGACTGTCATTAACAACAACTTAAACATTGTCTTCTGTGAAAATTTTTTCTTGAAGAGTCCTCTTCTATGTCGTTGCCCTTTGACCTTTAACTTGCAAACTGGCACAAACTGAAAGAAATCTGCTGTTTCTCCACTGGATTGTTAACTGTTCTCTAAAAACCTAGTAAGCATGAGCTGTTTCCTTAGAGTGGAGAAAGAGTGTCAGGAGGGTAAACTGGATGGACGTTGCTTTTTACATGCGCACTCTAAAAACGCCCCTATAGCTAGAAGTCAATTTTACTTTTCCTTTAGTATAATTTCAAGTCTCTATTCATCATTTGTTACAAATATAAAACTATAGGAGAAAAAAAAAACCTCAAAATACTTGAACGGCCAGCGTGGCTTTTATATAAAGCAGGAATTTTATACTATTGAAAATTTCTTACTCATTTGCTAATACACATTTCCAGATGATTTTTAATGAGTGTAGGTATACATTCTTATTTGGAAATGGATAGTTTGGCTGCCTTGACTTTATATTTATACTCAACATAGCATGAGAATTTGAATGTCTTTTGGTTGAACTACATGTTTGTGAATTTGTTTGGGAAAATATTTTGTACCTTATGGGTGGCATGCTGAAAAGTCTTGCAGAATGTTACTTCTTACAACCTGCACATACATAATGTAAAACTGGAGAGGGATACAAATAACACTTGGAACGAGGAATGACTTTACAGCAAAACGTTATGAATTGCAGACTGTGCTTTGACACAATGTTGGAGATTATGGATATAAGGACCAAAAGGCAATGGGAAAGGGTCAGGATTAGTCCTGTCACTTTCCTTCAGTGCTTCCGTTCTACATGGCCAATATAAACAGAGTCGTGTCTACTGTGCATGGAGGACTGTCTACATAAGCTTGTTTATATATTATCTGCTTGTGTGAGGATTTAATCCATTTAGGACCTTGCTAGCAAAAAGAGAAAAAAAGAGATGACTGGAAATTATGTTTTGCCAAACAGACAGATGAGGCACTTTGTCATTGGGGGACATTGACTTCTGTCAACCTTCATTAAAGATTCGTTTTTCTTTTTTACTCTAAAGTGAGAAAGAAATTGAGGAAACAATCTTTTGTTCTTAACGCATTTGCCACAATATCCTGGTTCATTGTAACACTAAGTGTATAAGGGCTAGAAAATAATCATAGCATTAAGAAGGGAAGGACTATCATAATGAAGGAATTTAAGAACTTTCATGAGTTATTTCTGAAATTTTTATGTCTGATTAAAGATGAGAAGAGATTAACATGATAAGAAAAGGCACATGTGGTTTCTTTACAGAAACATTTAAAAGTTTCAGTCTGTGAAGGACTACAGATATAAGAAAATATGAAATGCTGATACTATCACAAGCATTGGAATTCTCTTTGTTTCTTGTATGTGGGGCTCCTTTTGAGTATGACTACTTACCCATCTGCTGGGAGTTCAGAAGAAGAATCTCAGTCTTAACAGAATAATGAAATATGGAGAGGGACTATTGCTCTAACACACAGAATAATGGCTCTAACTGGTAAAATTTAATATATTAGTTCCTATCAATAGAGGCAGGCAAACTAAATAATGTTTTTCATAAACACATCACTAACAGTATGAAAAATTCAACCTATAAGTTCCTGAATTGTAATGAAAATATCCTTGCCATCACAAAACTAATCCATCTGTTTCATTATTTCCCTTACTTGAAATAAAAATGTAACCAAGGAAATATTCCTTTAAAAATCAACTATATATGAATTATAATTTAGCCAGATATTATTGTTCTATATGAATAACTGAACTGAATGAAATAGTAAAAGAGGTGTTCCGTATATACTTCTGTAAAGCTCTAAATCTGCATCATACTGATAGAGGACAGTGAATTTAACCATAACCCTTTTCAGAACATAGTTCTGCTAACATGGCAATCAAAACAGGTGAATACAATTGTTTACAGTTGAAATATTAGCATAGATAAAAGAAATACCATATGATATGAGCAAAGATAACTTCTGTTTTAAATCAAAGGGCAAACCTTTAATTGAATCAGTGAAGCAAATTACTAAGCATACCTTGCCAAAAAATTACTTAGAGACTGATTAACTTTTGTAATCACATCTTACTTTTGCAAATCATATTGCTTATAATCTTTTCCATTAACACAAAAAAAATTCTTCCATATACTATATACTTCTATATTTTATTTCTTTTCTGTCGGTGATTTTATAATTCAGTCTGGTGGAGAAGAGGATAGCCAACTTCGCTGATAGTTCTAATATGTGGATAATAATTAACTGCTTGATACTAAGCATCATGATATAACAACTAGCCCATATTTGGTGGAACTCATGGTAGAATACCCAGTGTATCTTTATTATCTCAACTCAGTGTGTTAATTTAAAATGAATTGATGTCAAAAATAGACTAGACTCACCTGAGTTGTAAAAAGAACCCGACTTTAAAAGTTTTGGGAATATTTCTGGAAACTAATAAGGGGGTTGATTCATTGACTATTGAGTCTTTCAGATTGTAGCATAATCTGCAACAAGTTCATGGATTGCGATGAAGTCTTTTCTCTCTGTAAACATAGCAAAAAGCTTGTTTAAATTTTTTGATCTTCTCAAGAGCACATTCCAAAGTATCACAGATGTCACAACGAACACACTGTCTAAATTGAAAATGTTAAATTCAGATGAACTATTACAAATAGCTCTAAGTACATCTCAACCATTATATTATATCATACAAGTTTTCAAGGCAACAAATTAGGATATATAACCATCTCATAGCATTTCAAAACTTCTGTGATACTATTTAATTTTGGCCACAGGACATTGACATCAAGCATACATATTTTTTCTGTAGGTTTCATATTGCCTAGAATATTCAGAAGAAATGTATGTTATCTTTTAAATATTAAAGATTACATAGTAAAAGCAGCATTGAGGTATATCACACAATCAGAAACTAAATATTATATTTATTTACTAAATAATAGAAAGAAAGAGTGAAAATGAATCCTTTATAAAATTTGAAAGCATATTATAACAGTCCTAAATATAACTGGAAATTTTACTTTAGCAAGTATAAATGTAGTAGAGAAAAAAAATTCTACTTCAAACTTTTCATGCTAGTGATGGGTATATGATATATCAATGTATATAATTAGGCAATGGTCATTAGATACTTCCTTGCATTTATATACCCGATACTCATTTATTGCCTTATAGACCAGAAATGTCCATGTTAGGTTATCAGCCCCAATTGGAAAGTTATATATTATTAGCATCTTCTGAGAAAAGCCATTTACTTAGGATATCAATTTACCTCAATTAGAAAACACAAAACACTTGGCAAAGAAGTTACCCAGTGCTCTACTCTCTCCTAATCATGGCTGTTGTCGGCTCTGAGTTGCTCCAGTCATTTTTTCCTTTGTTTCCACTGGTATCATTTTGAAATTAAGAACATCAACTACATGGGGCTGGAACGATGGTACAACTGGCCAACCCGGGTTCAGTCCCAGGCATCCCATATGGTCCCCTGAGCACTGAATATTGCCGAGAGTGATCCAAAAAGAACATCAACTACCAGTCTGTTTTATTGTTTTATTCACGTAATCCTTAAGATTTAAACCAATGTATATAAGACAACATGTTCACAGAAACTGAGTTAACAAACACAATATTGCAAGTTATATGTCAAATTTTCAATTTTCAAACAAATGTGAGTGAATGACTGACTGGACATGAGGTATCTGCTTTTTTAGAACAATTAGAACTTTTATTGTTAAAGGTATGAAATTATGAGTGCTGAGCCACAGCATCCCATGGGCTTCATCCATAAAATTGTTTAAGGAAAATGAGGCCATTCCAAGTAAGTCCTGGTCAGTGCATAAGCATGAAAAGTTACAGGAAAGACGTTTATTTGAAGATTTCTGAAGGTTCTGTACCAATTCAATTTAAATAGCTGTTTATCTTAAAATTTATCTTGTAACTAACGTTGGACTGGGAGTAACATTGAACTGCCATGAAGTTCAAGTGCATACTAGAAGTGTAGGGTAGATATATCACCAATTTGAATGGCATGCTTCTAACTTTGCTATGTGCTCTGCAATAGAGCTGGATATACATGTCCTTAAGAAGGGAGAAATTAACATAAATATGAAAATATGATCATTGCATCATGCGAGATCACTTAATTTCAGGGCAAGCTATCAAGAATTCTTGTCTCTCAGAGGAAAAATAGAGGAGAAAATGAGTCACATGAATAAAAGGGTTACATTTTTCACTTACAAAGATGTTTCCTATTTTATCTACTTTTTCTCTCTACAAAACAAAAATTACTCATGCTCCACACATTTCACAGCACTTGGTCTGTAGCTAGTTTTGATTCCTTGTTCACACTGGCTTTTTATACATGTCTCGTATACAGTAAGTTTTGGTGAGATGTGACTACAGGGTGGGATTCTTTTTTCTAGGATAGGATATGGTGCTGCTAGCCTTGCCACCTTTATATGAATGTATGTTTCTATGTTGGCCAGTCTTGCCAAGACATGGGCGAATAATGCCTGGTGTGAGCATCCTTGAAAAGTCCCTCAAATGCATGTTTATTTGTTCTTACACAATGCCAGTTTAAACTGTTCCGTCTCCATTGACAACCATTTGTGAAAGTCGAATATCCATTTCTTAAGTGATTCAACTCTTAAAAAGTATCATAATTTTTGCCACGAGTAAAATAACACCATCAAAACCACAATGCTAGTCTTCTACCAACTCTCTAGTATATGTAATTGCCTGAATTCTTCATTTTTTTCACTTGAATCTGATATGGAAGCCATTCTTCCTTTATTATAGGCTTATAAATACAAAATTCAGTCTTTGTTGCTTTTTCATCTCCAAACAAATAGGATTTCCAATAATCAAAGGGTCATGTGCCTGGGTTTTGCTTCTCCAATTCTAATATTATTTGATTGCTTTCTGTCACCGCCCCAAAAAAAAAAAAAAAACAAGATGTTTGGGAGGGATAGAGTATTTGGCATTGTCTTGTGCAGTTTGCGCTTATATTTGCATTGCTTTCAATTTCTACCTGCCATACATACAACCTGTTTTATACATTTAATTTTCTCTTTTCTTGGTGAATAAAAGAAAGAGAAAATGGAAAATGAAATGAGCATCATTTACAATAGGTGTAGTGCCCTAAAATAAATATTTGTTCCTCAAAATTTCCCTTCACAGATTTCAAACAAAGATTTGCCCAGTCCCTATAAACTTCACACGTCGCCCAATCTCTTGCATTGGATTCTGACTTCAGGCTGTTTCCCCCTGCAAAAATTGAAATGCTGACAATGAAAGCCATTGTCTATTGACAAACCAGATTAGGAAGTTTGCTTTTAAAGAAAGTATCTTTAAAAATTAGACAGGAAAGCAAATAACATAATACAGTGTTCTGTTTAAAGTACATAATAAGAACACAGATACTTAAAGTCTAACTCTTAGGTCAAGTTCCCTTTATGTGTAAATTACATATATATATATATATATATATATATAATATAAAAGAGAGAATAAAAGAATAAATATTAGTGGCAGCTTTTGGCTGCATTGGTTTGCCTGCATCAGCATTTCTATTGTAGACCTCTATTTTCAGGGGTTTTAGAGACTAATCCATAAAAATTTGCTTCAGGTTTGAAAGTCTTGGAAGATTCTTTTTTAGCTATATAATTTTAAACAAATATATCTTGTTTTTATATTATAAGATGGAAACAGATGAATTTTACTAGTTCAATTTTGCGCTAATATAACTTTTAATAAACTTAATTTTTTAACAAAAACATAAAATCTAATTAGTCCATAGTCTTTTGATGTTTTTTTTAGTACAATTATTGACTTTGAGAAAAATTGCCTGCTTTATCAATGTAGTAATTTATCTTCAAGATGCTTTAAAATTTGCATACCTGTATTAACATTATTTGATTCCAATCGTGGATCAGTATAATGAATGCAATTTATGCCATAAATATGAGCTATCTGGAAATATAGATTTGGAACTATATAGTATATATTACATATATGTGTGTATATGTATATATATATAGTCACTGGATAGATTAAATTGGAAAGGCTTCTAAAATTTAGTTTGTCAAGTAGACACCACATATTTTATAAATTGCACAGACATTTTACATTCAGAATGAGATGCAAGTAACTGTTAGAGAAACTTGTCTTCAGAAAACAATACAAATGGAAGTCAATATTCCTTTCCATATATAGTAGTTGAAAATTTAAAGAATTTAATACATGAAAGTATTGAAGGCTTAATTTAAATACAAACTGAATCATAAACACTAGAAAATCATATGTTTGCACATTTTTCTTTTGTTTGTCTAATAATACATTACCATTACTTTAATTACCCATGATATTTTTCTGTTATAGAAAGTATTAAAATTTTATTTTCAGATGATGACTTGTTCAAACTACACTAGACATGATTTCATTAATTTTTATGATATATAATCTGTGTGCAAGGAAAGAATACATTCATTCTAGTATGACTTTTAATGTTTGAAAATTATTGTTTATTTGCCCACACAGGATTCTATACATTTATACCATACACCATATTACATTTGGCTTACATAGATAGATATATATGTTTTATATATATGTATACATCTGGGCATACATACATACATATATATATATATATATATATATATGTATATATGCATCCCAATAGCTTCTACTGACAAACACAATGTTTGTGTGCAAATATAAGGCTAAATAAATGGTGCTAAAGTGTATTATGACTGTCAGATATAATCAGGCAAATTTTGTGGTGCTTAACATTAATTTTTTCATTGATTTTATTGATCGATGCATTGAACAGTGTTTAGTATTCACACGTTGTCAAGGCCTCATAGCACATTATTAAGTAAAATGGTTGATTAATAGTCTCTGTAGCAGCTCACCAAGCTTCTATCTCTTTAACTCCTTAAAATGTTGTGTCATTAAAGGTCAAGGGGTCATGTTATTAATCCCATCACTGTATCATTAACATGACTGAACTTTTCACAAAGTACTTATGTTTACAATGCTATAACCCTTTGACTGCTGAGACAACCTTTAACCACACAAATGTCACAAGCTAGAATCATCGGTATGGTTCTTGCCATGGCAATCAAAGAGTTAAGGGCTGTGCAGTGATTTGTTTGTATTTATTAATTTATATTTATTTTGTTTCCATTTAAGGAGGGGATTTTTGGGGTGGGGCAGTTTTTGTCTGCTGTAAGTGTCTTAACCTAGTGAAAGGCTAAATGGCTTTTATACTATTGCATCTTCTGTATTTACCATCAATTCATTGTGTTGTAATTTTAAAAAAAAAGAATCTGTCAATAAATAAGAGAACAGAAAAATGGTTTATAGGTATTGTGATTTTACTCAATGAATGATATACATACATGTATGATGAATTTTGTAGACTGTGATTGATAGCAATAGCCTTTAATATCTTTGTCTTCCTAATCAACAATGAAAAAGAAAACTTTAGGTAATTTATGAAAAACTCATCTATGCATTATTTAAATTAGCAAATATATTCAACTGGCCATATCAACTGAAGAATAGTTCACATCTTAGGAGATGCATGCAAATGTGTTCAAGGATAGGAGCAGGAAGTATTATTGCACCAACTGTATTCATGTATTTTAGGTAAGAGTTTGTGAACATAGGCCATTGTTAAAATTCCATCACCACTTGACAAAGAATAAAGTTATTTTTGTATAGGTGAGTATAATTTATTATTTAAAACAGCATGCATTTAGGCAAATTTAATCAAAGAAATTTATTTTTATATCAGACGCTTTTAACTATTCCTGTTAAAGGATGTGCACCCTCACTTTCATTGTAAAGGTAGGATTAGAATAAATGGTGACATGAAGAGAGAACTGACTAATGCAGAGACAACAAGAAGGTGGCTACGCGTTTTCATATAATTTAATGCCGTTTGGAACATTTGCCAACTGTGCAGTCTCTTATAATTTCTAATAGTTGCATAGAGGACCCAGTAACCAGCCAAGAACTTTTCCAAAAGTCAAATCTAGTGTATGTAAGTCATAAAAAAAATTTTAAAAAATAGAATAAAATTTAAGAAGAATTAGAACTTTCTGTTGGGAATGAAATAAAATGAGCTCTCTCATTCAAAAAGCATGATATATCTTTAATCAAGAAATACATCTGTTGGAACTTAACATACAAGAGAGGAAGCCTGCGGCAATGACGAAGAATATCATAAGGATTTACTTCTCTGAAAAAACAGAGACTAGATGGGCAGTGTTACGTTTTTGAAATATTCAACGGTGGTCAATTATTATGCATTTAGAAACTTATCTCAAGAACTCTTGGATATAAGTTGTACTTTTGGAACATGTTGGCATCTAAAAGCCTACATATTTAGTCAAGAAAATGTAAGTTTGTTTTTATATCAGGTTGAACTCAAGAATGAATATTCTCCTTTATTATCAAGTCAGACAAAAGTGAAAATAAATAAAATAGCAATCCAACCCAGTTGAACATTTATTTTTATTATGTACCAGACTTTAAAATAATCTATATCATATTAGAATATATTATTATATGGTACATCATGGTCTTAGTACAATGAAAGACCAATTAGATTAATATATTGTGGAATAATGAAAAAAATCAGCATCCTGAATAATAATTCTGAATATATTATGAACAATATTTTATGAGAATATCTCTAACTTAGTTTAAAATTGTCACTAGTTACTCTAGCTTGTCATCAGTCTCCCTCCTTTTTCTCTCCATCTGCTCTCTGTAATCTCTTCTTTCCCCCCCTGTATTCTGTACCATCATATATTTATTCCTTGAAGTGAAAAAAAATCACTTTTTAATCATTCATTTTTACTTATAATTTTGTTATTGCTCCACCAAAATATTTGACTTATTTCTCCATGTGTAAATTATATTCACTTACTAATTTATATTGATAGTTAAAGTTGATATTTCTCATTCCTTATTTGACTTCTTAACAGTATTTTAAACTGTCTTTGACATTAATAGTTAGCCTGCAGTTAATATCTTTCTACACAATTCCTTGGGGTCAAATTATTCTCTTCCATAACCATAGCTAGCATGATAAAATGCTTTATGATAAATACCAATTTAGAAACTTTTTTTCTTCTACAATGCCCAATATTATTCATATGAATTTTTATAGGTCAACTTTATATCCTTAATCTCTTATTCTTTAAATAGAAGTATTATCTGGGGCTTTCATTTATATGCAGGGCTTTAAATTTGTATTATCTCATGAATAAATTACCCTGGGTTTTTCTTTAATTTTCTGTAGTGTACTAAACATAAACTTCATTCTTTCTCTTCCCTCACAATAAGGATACTTCCTCTTCAAATACCTAAGTTATTAATGGCACTAAATTATCTCGGTCATCCCACCCATTAAAGCCTTGAGTGTTCTTTTTTTTTTTTTTTTTTTTGCTTTTTTTTTTTTTTGCTTTTTTTGGGTCACACCAGGTGATGGTCAGGGGTTGCTCCTGTCTCTGAACTCAGGAATTACTCTTAGTGGTGCTCAGAGGACCATATGGGATGCTAGGGATCGAACCCAGGTCTGCTGCATGCAAGGTAAATGCCCTACACACTGTGCTATTGCTCCGCCCCTCATTGAGTATTCTTGACCTTTCTCATCTCCCTTTAAAGAATATCATAAGTCCCTCCATAGATATTTTCCAAGTTTCTGAATTCTATTTCCTAATTATAATCAGCAGCTTAGTTTTCATTTGGCATTCTTTTTTATTTTTTTAATTTATTGTTTAATTTTTTTAACAATTACAAACATGTTCATGTTTGGGTTTCAGCCATACAGTGTTCCAGCACCCATCCCTCCACCAGTGCCCATTACCTACAACCAGTGTCCCCGATTCCCTCCCCCTCCCCTAGTCTGCCTCCGTGGCAGGTTCTCCATCTCTTTTCTCTCTTTCTCTTTCTCTTTCTCCTTCTCTTTCTCTTTTTTTCTCTCTTCCCTCTCTTACATGTTGTGGATTGTAATAGACTTTCGACAATTATTGGCACACTGTTCCCTTCTGTCTTACCTAACCTCTGCTCCCACATGTTTGTGGTAGTTTCCACCTTTGGCAAGACCTCCTGATCCACGTTTCGCCTGACCTTGGATATTGGTATCATAATATGTATACATATTTATGACATTCTTTAGAGTTCATTACTTCATCCTTCCTCAAGTTTCTTGCCTAACTTAATCTTTCTCTTCTCCATTCTGCTACACATTCATGACAGAATAAACTTACATTTAAAATTTGCATCATATTATTCTGCAATTTAAAAAGAAAGTACATTTATTCCCTCAAAATTCCATTTTAACTTGTCTTTGAAGATTTTTAAGTGTTTTCAAAGTACTAATATTTGCAATTATACAGATATTTGTATCTTTTCCTCCTACAGCATCTGAATCTAAGGCAGTTACCTGAGTGAAGAGAGTCAATAAGTTTTAAAATATTATATAAGTTAAATTATAGTTCTTATTATTCCAGGAACATGTTTTATTTCACTTTGAGACAGATTTTCTAACCTATTTTCCAGATGTTTTATGAATTAAAAAGTTTAAAATCATTTGAATCCAAGATAAAATATTTTAAGCAGTTGACCTTGATGCTTTCCAAGACTTTGCTTTTTCCCAAAGCACTTTAAGTATTTCTCATTAAATAGAAAAGTCCCTAAGTAAGCAAATATTTTTTATGTATTCATCTTCTAATTGTCTCCTTTAAACCAGGGAAAATTTGTCAGCAGTAAATTGCATGAAGGAAAGACCTTTCTATTGTAGGCATTATCAAGTTGAAGGAGTTATGAGGATTTAAAATATTCAAAAAACTCAATCATGGAACCAGAGAGTAGAGGGGCTAAGAGCTAAGCATCTTTCCTTGCATGCAGTCAACCCTGGTTAAATTACTGGCATTGCATATGGTCCCCGTGGGCATCATTAGAAGTGATCCCTGAGCACATTCCAAAAAGCCCTGAACAACCACGTGGTATAAGCCAAAGCAATAGGAAAATATCATTCCTACTCACTGAAGTGGTAGGGCAGATTCCCTCACAAAAAGCATTCTGGAAAAACTAAAGCATAAGTCTATTCAAATAACTAGAACTGGGAGTGACCCCTGAGCCTCCTTCAGTGTGACAAAACAAACAAAGATCCAAGTAAATAAGATCCATACCCTGAATAATTTGAGTTAATATTTGGTCATTGCATGTTCAGAAACTTCTTACTATTATCAAATTTTTTAAGGCCCCATATTCTGTTGCACTTCACCATACTTTAAACTGCAAGAACTCACCTGAGAACTCCTTGTAAACCATACTGGTATCTTGAAAGATTTAATGGAACTTAGAGTTCAAGTAATGAATCAGGCATGTAATTCATTTTCTCTATAGTTCTATTTAAACAATAAATATTTATTTTTAATTTAATTTTCAAGGAGAAAAAATAGTTAAATATGTAATAACAAATTTGAGCAAAATTTGCCAAGGCACCGAAAATTTGAGCAAAATTTGAAAATTTGAGAAAAAATTTGACCAAAATTGAGAAAAATTGAGAAAATTAGAGAAAATTTCAGCAAATTGAAAATTTGAGCAAAATTTGCCACGGCATCATTTGCCAAGGCATTGAAAATCAGATGGGCTGGACATGTAATGCTATTTGGAGATGACTGCTGGACTAGAGCCATTACCGACTGGATCCCACGGGATGTCAAAAGATCACATGACCGCCTACCTACAGGATGGTCAGACTTCTTCGTCAAGACCCTGAAGGAACAGTTTGAGGCTCTTTGTATTCCTGAAGCAACCAGATGCCATTGGGCTACACTGGCATGTGATAGGGTCAAATGGAAATGTTACTGGCACCCGCTCAAGCAAATCAATGAATAATGGGATGTCAAGTGATCAAGTGATAAAGAACAAATTTGAGAAGTTAAAAGGAAGTGGATACCTGGTATAAGACCAAAAGAAACCAAATTAAAAAAATATGCAAGGGTATTCTGAGAAAAAGCCTAATATTTCACTTGTATCACTTGTCTTTCCATTATTCATCAATTAGCTCTAGCGGGTGCCAGTAACATCTCCATTCATTGGGAATGAGATCCATAATATACATTATGTATTACAGACTCAGAGTCTAAGCACCAAATATCTATAAAAATGGATGATTGGAAATAACTATGTTAATAAGAGAAAAGTCATAGAAAACAAATTCTGTAGGACTTTTTGCCTTTGGACAAATGTCTCCAGAGTCAAAATTAGACGAATTAAAAGGCCTTTAAAATAGGGACTCTTGATATTTAGTTCTTTAGGAAAATCGAGACTAAAGTGAATGTATTTCTGCATTTTGAATGCCAATGTCGACATGGCCCTCTAAACCACACACCCAAGTTTTGTCTTCCTGTCCTTCATTGATGATATCTTAGCAGCTAATTTGGTAGAAAAAAAATTGTTTGATGAATTTATGTTCTGTTTTGTTTCTTTATATGCAAGAGAATAGGATATTTTCTGGTGAGCTGGAAGAAAACAAAAGGAAAGGCAATCAAATCTTTAATAAGGATCTCTCCAACAAATGGCCATTCAAAATAACCTTTCATGGAAACTTACACGTACCTCCCACACATAGGGAAGTATGACTTAAGCACCCCTCACTTCAAAATAAAACAATGAAACAAAAACAAACTTAAGGGATACAGGAAATGGTTGAATGTCTTAAAAAATTAGGCAAACTTTAGGTTTTGCAATGACTTTTTTCATGCTGGGATCACACCAAGTACCAAGGCAGTCCTCTCTGTTTTGGGATTCCTGGCAAATGGAAATAAAATGCCCTTTCAGTGGTAAAAAAAAAAGAGAGTTGGAAAAACACTTGGAAACATAGGAAAAATGAGTTCAATAGCTTAAAACAGTTAAGAAGTCAATCTCTTCAAGACCACAAAAATGGAAAGATGAGAAAAATCACAAGGGAAAAATATAAAATTAGAGGGCATACCAAAAAATCCAGGAAATTCATTATTTCTGTAACTGGAGTTCCAAAAATGGAGACTAGAAAAAAGTTTTCAATTAAAAATATGATGATTGCATAATTCAATCCAATGATCATGAATTTAAAGACATGAATTTGCAGCTTGAAATGGCCTCTTTCTCCAGAGTAATGAATGAAAATAGACATATTCTCAGTGATATTGGGAAAACTGATAATCTATATCATGAAGATTCATGTGATCCATATAACACTACAAATTCTCAGAGTTAGAGTGAAAATGAGACAGACTTAAAAAATAATATACTGGAATCACCATTTTTCAGAATCACAGGAGAAACCTGAAGATCAGAGGATTCTTTCCTTAAAATTCTGAAGGAAATTTTTTATATAAAGTGTAGGTAATAAAATTTTAATATAGAAATTTAAGCAAGTATTAATTCAATTTTGGATAGAATAAAGGCCATGTTTAAAAAATATCTTTTCTTGCTGCGTTCTCTTCCTGGTGTGTTGCTATCCATGGACTTCACTAAAATCCAAGAAAGAAACACTCAATTCTAAAAGAAAACAGGAATTCCAAAAGGGAAGAACAACACAAAGAGGCTATTCAAAATGATAGTGAAGGGCATTTTGAAGATTATAAAAATGTAACAACACAAAAAACCAGCAACCAAGTTCTTGTTGGAAGAGCAAAATTAAGAAAGAAGCATAGGAAATTAACCTCTATCCTCATGGTTTTTGTTAAGTCATATTTATTTAAACCTATGTAGGTGCTGTGGCCTATGCTCCACCAAAACAAATAAGTACAGATGATATTAATGCATACAACTTGAGGGAATAAATGACTTATTTCAAAACGAAGTCAGTTTTTTTCCTAACAGACAACGAAGATAAATCTTCAGATAGCAGTCTAAGAGAGGCATTGTGGCCCTCATCATCCAGATTCAAAAATACAGAGGAACTGTAGGACTTGCTTGGACTCATGTATCTGTCTGCCAATTAAGTTGAATTATTTTCTTTCCCATTGTTCTTATATTTTTATGGGTGTTTAGATTCCTGGTTATCTGAGTAATAACCTGATTATTATTTTACCCTAGTAGACTGCTTTTTATGTCTTATTAGACTACTTCCTTAAACATGTGTTTCAGGAGAAGAGGTGGGTATAATTCATTTTAGTTGCTGGCGCTTTTATGGAGGTATCTCGGTTCAAATGTCAGGCTCTATGGTTTCCTACCTGCCTTCAGATAGTGTGAGGTGGATGAAGACCATTTAGAATCTCTAGTATGTCAGCACTGTCCCTGGTTGCTAAGACTGGGTTTGCCCTGGTTTGTGGCATAAGGGGTGTTTCTTCGTCCTGTGAGTACACCTAGATTGGGAGATTTTAAATCATTAGTGGATGGTGGGAGTCCTGATGATTTTGTATTGGGCGGATACAGATATCAAATGATTCTTGAGTGTACACAAGGTTCTCTGTGTGGGATTAGTATAATTTTTTTAAATTTCTAAACAAATTCCATTATCCGGGGGCTAGAGAAGTAGTACACTTGTCTTGCATACAGCTAACCCTTGGTTTAATCTATAGCACCATGCATGCTTTCCTAAGGATTGTCAAGAGCGATGTCTGAGCACAGGAACAGGAATAAATCCTAAGCACAAAGAGTTTGGAAACAAAAAAAAAAAAAACAGTTCTATGATTTTTAATAGCTATAAATATTATAATGTAAAAATTAAGTCTTAATGCAGCAAAAACAAAACAATAAAATTTATTAATTTTATTATTGTGAAATGAACAGAGTAAAGGCAATGCAGAGAGTAAAGACAAAGAAAATTTAATTTCCATCTAATTATAAAACCAACACATTGATTTAAATTGATTGATTTAAAATCTAACTTACAGGGTCAGTAAATACAGCAAATAGTGATTTTGACTTCCAGGAGCAGACCTTGGTTCAATCCCAGCATTCCATAAAATTCCCAGAGCCCTGCTAGAAAAGATTCCTGAGCACAGTCTGAAGTAAACCCATATACCCTAGGTGTGGACCCTTATGCTCACCCTATGCTATAATAATAATAATATATATGATGTTTATAAACAGTACTTAGAATTATTGAAGAATCAATAACAATGGAACAAAACAATGGGAAATGTGAATGAGATTTTGTGTAGAACTTAAAAAAGTAGAACATTTTAAAGCATTATTTTAATAAGTGTTTTAAATGTTTTATATATATATATATATATGATAAAGAGAAAGTTAAAAACTAGTTAAAAGTAAAGAAAATAGACTCAATAGACCAAAATTTTCACAGATAGGGATGTCCTAACTGGTACCTAACTGCTTTTGCTTTCCTTCTGCCACTGAATTCTACCACCCTCATCTGCACATTGTCTTTTACCTACTTCCCAAAATATTCCCTCTCTACTTCTGATTGCATTTCCTTTTTCACCTTCCTAGAAACTTTCTGATACCTCATTTGACAGAGAGACAAAGGAGCCCAGGAAATCCTGGCAACTTCTTTTCAGGGACATTTCAATTCTGCCTTGGGAAGATATTAGGTCAAAAGTTTTTGGATGATAATAGTTCTGGAAAACAAAGTCTTTCAGTTTCATTGAGTGTGAAGATATTCTTCAGTGGAAGGATCACTGAAGGAGGCAAATGTCAGGAGAGTTAAATTGAAACAGGGTGTCAGTCAGTTCTGTTCTACCAGACCAGAGAATGTAATTCCTAAAGACATATAGGTAGGATTTACAGTGTCCTTGGAACACTGTTTGCTTTCTGAAACTTGTAATATGTTACATTTAGTTTCAATTGAGTTAGAGTGAAATTGTAAATTATTCTTTAAAAAAATGATTATACAAATTTATCTCTTCATTTAATAAATGAAGTTTTTCTTAGGTTTTAAATATTAGCTAAGTGTCAGAAAAGACAAAATTATGAAATTTACCTGCAAAAGGATAGATATGGAAACTATCATGCTGAGTGAAATTAGTCAGAAGAAAAAGGACAGATATAGAATGACTGCATTCATTAATAGGATATAAATAGATACCAGTGTTTTACTAAGTGTGGGAAATGGTAATGGCAGATTAAAACTCACCATTGAATATACACAAAGAGACTTAAGTGATAAACTCTAAATATTTGCAGGGCTAGCCACAATGTGTAAAAAGAAGAGGGAGAGAGATGCAGAGACAGAGAGAGAGAAAGAGACGAAAGCGGGGCTACCTGCTATTGAGGCAGCCTGGGGGGGTGGGCGGGAGGGGTGGGGTACATTGGTGGTGGAAATGGGGCACTGGTGGAGGGATGGGTGCTGGAATACTGTATTACCAAGAACCAATTATGAACACCTTTGTAATTGTATGTCTCACAGTGGTATAATAAAAAATTTAAATAAATAAATAAATAAAAAACTAGCTAAGGTGGCATAAAATTTACGAATTCAAAAAAGTGTGTCAAAATTGCCAGATTTGTATAATTTATTGTAACTTGGATATTATCTTATAAAAATGTGATATATAGCAAAGAAATATGACATGACATTTATCTATTACTAGATCAATAGAGATACAGATAAAACCTACAAAAAGTAGAAGGCAAGCAAAATAATTGCAACAAACTGCAGGGTGAAGTGAAGGGTGCAACTTACAGAAAAATTTTGAGTGCTAGCACATTAAGAAAATACATTATTCTGTAACTAAAGTTCAATGTACATGAAAGAGAGTTATGAAAAGCAAAGTCCAAAGAGATTGTGCAGCGAGTAAGGTGTGTTTGATTTACACATAGCTGACCCAGGCTTGATCCCAGCACCGTTTTTGGTGTCTTGAGCACAAAGCCATGAGTAAGCCCTGAGAAGAGACAGTTATGATCCCCACCCCCATACTAGACTAAAGCCAAACCAAAAAAAAAAAAAAAAGAAAAAGGACATACCCTGATGGAGGGGGTTAGTGCCTGTAGGAATTTTTTCTTCCCACTTTGCTATTGATTCTGTAAGCTTATAATGCATTTGTTAGAGCTAAAATCAGGCAGTTACTATAGAAGGCCATGCAACTAAGACCCCTGACCGAGTTGTTTCTTGTAAAAAGTCATGAGTAACAGAAATCACACATTTATGCTGGCTAGGCAATGCAAGGTAAATTTCCCTTTATTTTATTTTACTTTTGTTTTGTATTACTATTATTTTCAGCCTCTTAAGCAATGCTGGCGTGGGGCTGCTTCTGAAGGAGATTCAAAGATGCAGAGTTATAAAGGACTTGCTTGGTGCTATTACGTACATGAGTGGGAAACAAAATAAAACCTAGGAACGATAAAAACATGGGCTTAGGGATTCTTTAGAATAAATGAAAACCACAAAACATATTCTAACTTCAATATCACATGCTCATAACTTTCCTTTATTCTCATAATAAAGGAGGAATAAAGGAATTTCCATTAATTTTAAGTTTGAGTGGTGTTTTCTCATGTTATTTCATGTATGAAAGTGTTTTCATGTTTGAGTGGTGTATACACAAAGCCTTCTTTGATCCTGTATTTTGCCAAATATCAATGTCCACTATTTCACAGTTTTAATAAACAGTTTTATTAGAATTCTTATATGAAAAATAGGGTTTGGCTAAATTCTTCATCAGTCTTGTGAAAGGAAAATAAATAAATCTCTTTAAAAAAAGACAATAATAGTTTCTTACTTTTAACACTTGTCACTAGTTCTAAAACTAGATTCATATTCCAACATGCCTTGAAGAGAATACTAAGTACAATTTCAAACATTGGAAGAAACAACTCTATGCCCCAAATCATAAGATATAGATAATTTATGTCATCCAGATTCTGTGGAATATGCTTAGAAAATAATTCATAAGTATTAAAACTAAAACATTAGAAAATGTTTTTAATTAGCTACTTTTATTAGGAGAGGCCTAACTACTAAAGTTTCTATATAGCAGGTGATATTTAAGATTTGGAATCAACATTGATCACAGATTTAATAGTAAGGTGCTAAAATTTCCTTATAATTAGAATAAATATGTTCCAAAGAGGTAGTGAGATGGAATGTCTAGTGGATATGCAAGGGTTACTCAGTAATGCCAATCACATGTCCAAATAAAAATCCAGAAGACTGGAGAGGAGAATAATCCACTTTGAGAAATCCCTTAGTAGATGTCCAAGTAATCTTAAGTCCTAATAATAAAAACTTAAATGGCTTACAATTTCATTAGGATTAAATGATTGCTTCAATAATAATTCAAGAATGACAAAGTCAAGTCACAATAATGAACTGCTGGTAGTAGGAGTTTGTGTTTCCAGAGGATCATGGGAGATCATAATTCAATCATGCAAGTTCCTGAGAATGAAATAGAAGAATAAGCTATAAAAGTAATCATAATTGAATAACTGAAAACCATAACGAATCCAGTATACAGACACCTGACTCACTGACTCAGGCAACTGTAATAGCTACAACAGTTAACAAATCAGGTACCATGTCTGAATCAGACATTTTGTGAAACAGAAAAGAAGTATACAGTTATTCCTGAGACAGAGCCTTTCAACATCATCCCATTGTAATCATGACCTTCTCCGTTAACTTTTCCTAAGAGAATCTGTGATACTTTCATATGATAATATGTCGGGAATGACGCCACAGTCCCTGACAGTGCCGGGAAGCGAGTTCCCTTTTACCTGTAAAGCCAGCGGGAATGGAATCCGATGCAGTTTTAAAAGGCTTTACTCATCACAGGTTCAGGATACAAATCAGCAATAAGAAAAACCGGTGCTTAGGATTCCCAGCTAGAACCCCAGACATGTGTTGGCCAAATGGCGGCCACCACATGTAAAGGCCCTGTAAAGAGGAGACAAAGACAAGATTCCCAAGAAAAAGTGCAAGCCCAAAAAGAGAGCCCAAAAAGAGAGAGAGAGAGAGAGGAAGCAGGCTGGTTTTATACCCCTGAACTCAGACTTCCCACTATTATGGGAAGCAGGAAGGGTCAAATGCCCTTAGGTAATTTCTCCCAGCACCTCACCTAGGCCCTATTATATGCTAATGGTTTGAACCAAGATCTGCCTGAAAATCCCTTTGTAGGATAGAGAAGGGGGTTTCTGAGATAGCATGCCTCTGTACCAAAGACTAATACTAATACTAATGCCAGTTAAATATTTCTCCAAGCCTTCACAACAGTCTCATCTACTTCACGGTAGTTTTGTATTTTAGTTGCCTTTTGAGTTATCAGGGAGCCATGCTTGCTTGCTTGGAGGCAAACAGCATTTCTCTCTGGTCTAATTACTTAGAGATCTAACGTGGCCAGGAAAATAAGCTGGTAAGATCTAGCTAGTCCCACGATGATTGTGGTAGCATGAGAGAATATTAATACCAGCCAGTATAGAATACATGGTCAGATAAACTGCCACATTTAGACTACCCTCTACGAAGTGACCTGCAGGGAGGTCACTTAGTGACCTGCAGGAGGGTCACTTCTGAAGTGAATCTACGAATTCTATGAATTTGTAGAATTCGTAGAATAATCTACAAGTGACCTGCAGGAGGCAATCCAGGGCAGATTCAGAGGTTCTTAGAGGAGTCCTGCAATAATAATAGAGTTCAAACACAAAGCAAGTATCCATCTCATCTCCGGGAAAGTCCCTTATGGACAGAGGTTTTTTATTTAAAGTAAATTATTCCACATCTAAATTATCACGTGGGGTCGAGTTTAGGTAAGACAGAGGATGGAACAGGGTGCTAATAATAGCGGGGTTCTAATACAAACCTAGAACCGGGCTTAAATAGGCAAAGGATACACATGCACCTTTTAATGTATGTTCTGTAATCCTAGTCGGAGGGAAGGGAAAGAGAGAGAGAAAGGGAAGGAAATAAAGAACCTGCCATGGACAGGGCTGGGGGAAGGGGAGGGACGGGGATGTTGGTGGTGGGAGATGGGCCTGGTGGAGGGGCGGGTGCTGAAACACTTTGACCAAAACCAAACTGAACTTTTTAATTGTATATCTTTTATTTGTATATCTCGGTGGTATATAAATACTTAAAAAATTATTCCACATCTATTTCCCATGCTACCATGTAAACACTGAGTAGACTTGAAAAGAATAAAAACAAGAGACAGACAGAGCAGGTATCTCAGATCTATCTCTGACACCAAATGATCCCAGAGTATCTCAGGGCATCACCCTGGAGGCCACCGAGCACTGACAGGATGGCCCAAGTACCCTCTGACCACTGAGCACTGACAGATTGGCCCAAGTAAACTCCAGGACATGAGCAGCACCACATCCTCTAACCTTCATGTTAAACTGCTGGCCAGATGGCTGAGTATCATTGGGAGTGAGCTCCACTTGGAATCTTTATTCCTAAAATTAAAATTAAAATTAAAAAGGAGGTGAGTAGGGGCCGGAGCCATAGCCCAGGGTGTAGGGTGTTTGCCTTGCACGTGGCCGCCCATGCCGGCCCGGGTTCAATCCCGGCATCCCATATGGTTGCCCGAGCACCACCAGGAGTAACTCCTGAGTGCAGAGCCAGGAGAAACCCCTGAGCATTGCTGGGTGTGGACCAAAAAGCAAAAAAAAAAAAAAGGAGGTGAGTAAGGCTTTACAGAAGTGTGATAAATTTTTGTAATGAAAGTCAAGTGATTTAAATCATGATGAGTATTCCAAACATGATCTCTTTACTGAAATTTGGTACATACTTCTTGTCACTTAACTTCGCAGCTACCAATTTAAGAAAAAAAGCATTTAAAATTTCGTATTATTTAATTCAGAAATTCAGATTCAGTTGTCTGTACTGTAGTTCACCTTTGCTACAATATCATATTATGTCAGAAATGTATTAAAGTTTAGTTTGAAGGAAAATAAACCATTCCCTACTCTTGCACTGAATTTCTCAGTTGCCAACTGTGTTTATAGAAATGTGCTGACTGAACTTGGATAGAATGTGCTAGGCGATACAACTGCATGTATGCCAACATATAGACCATGAATGTCGTAAGGTGTTCTGCCATAGCTGAGGAAACTTCCATGTGTCTAACAAATATCAGAATAGGATCTAGAAGTTGGCAACAAAATTATTAATAACTCATTTGTAGACCCTGTTATCATGGAAAAGGCACATTAACTACTTTGATTTAGGCTCTTAAAGCCATTTACTTTTTTTTGTAAGATCAATAGATTTGAATGTATGTCAGAGATAGAAGTGTTTATAGTATATAGAGCTTACTCAGTGGCTGTTACTTTCTGTGTATCTCTTCACTTCAAAATCGACTTTATCTATTAAAAAAAACAAATAGGAGAAATCTGAATAGATAGAGTATGTCATGTAATTAAAACATAATTTAAATATGAGTATGTCTTCTGTCTGTCTGTCTTCTCATTCATCATCGGTTTACTCGAGCGGGCACCAGTAACATCTCCATATGTCATGTCTCATGCAAGTAGAGCCAAGGGCACCTGCTTGCTCCAGGAATATAAAGAGCCTCAAACTATTCCATCAGGTCATGGGAATGAGGTACTGTTACTGGTATTTGGCATATCAAATACAACACGGGTAGCTTGCCAGGCTCTGCCGTGTGGGTAGCATACTCTTGTAGTCATCTAATCTAAAAATCCCTTTGGGTCACACCTAGCAGCAATGCTCAGGGGTTGCTCCTGGCTCTGTGCTCAGGAATTACTCCAGGCACTGAGTGGGGGATCATATGGCATGCTGGAGATCGAACCTGGGTCGGCTGCATGCAAGGCAAATGCCCTACCACTGGACCGGAGGCGATAGCCCAGCTCAGTGCCTGGAGCGATACTCCAGGCAATGAGTGGGGACCATATGGGATACTGGAGATGGAACCTGGGTCGGCCGCATGCAAGGCAAATGCCCTACCACTGGGGCCGGAGCGATAGCCCAGTGGGTGGGGCGTTTGCCTTGCATGCAGCCAGCCTGTGCCTGCCTGGGTTCGATCCCTGGCATCCCATATGGTCCCTGATCACCGCCAGGAGTAATTCCTGAGTGCAGAGCCAGGAGAAACCCCTGAGCATTGCCGGTTGTGACCCAAAAAAAAAAAAAAAAAAAAGATTTTGAAGAGAGTATTGATGTAGAGTCACTTATACTTTACTACATAAATATGAGTATATAAGTAAGAAAACAATGGGTGTAACAAAAATCACATCAAGTAACTATATTCTTTGCAGAAAATAATTGTTGACTCACTACTGTGCCATACTAAATACTGAACTAGGTCAAGGAAATAGTAGAGAAAGCAAAGTCTTGCCTTGAATGCAGCTGACTTGGTTTCCATCCCTAGAATAGAACCCCATATAGTCCCATAAGGCTGTGACCAGGGGTTATTCCTGAGCACACACCAGGAGAAAGCCCTGACACCACCACTGTGTGTGCTCTCTACCTCCCTAGCCCTCCAAAAAATATCAAGCAATATATAAGTACTTTGGGTGAGCTCCATGCCAGAAGAGTGAAACATGCCAAAAGAATTCTGCTATCAAGTGGAAATAGCATATTCTAGAATAGTGTTTTTAAGGCGGCCATAAATTCCGTTGAAGAGATGGCATATTTCCATGGCTCCTGCTTCCAGGTCAGCCCTTCTTGTCTTCATGGCCATGACCAAGGAACCAAATTCTCCAAGTTGTTTTTAGGGTTTATTAAACTGCTAAAACCAATGGAAGGACATTGTAGTGGAAACCATTAGAAGTTCTTCTGAAAGATAATGGGGAAAGGAATTATTTGAGTGATAAATTTTTTGCTGGGAAGGTATAATGTTGTGTAGTAAGTCTACACTGAAGCAAAAATAATAGTTAATCATGTTGTTGAATGATCCAGAGTCTATAGGAAAAGATAGAATCAAGTAAACAATTTGCAGTGGACGTTCTTCATCCTATGGTTTTAGAAAAGGAGACATCATTTGTACCACAATGCTTTCTTGTAAGTAAAATCAATATTTACTTAAGAGATGGTTTTGCTCATAGTTTGAATATCTGACTATTAAATACAATACTTTTGAAGAACTATTTTATCCTGAAAGATAGGCTATGACATTGTCAACCAGTTTATTTTTGTAAATATTTAATAATTTATATTTATAGTGAAGCAACTAAAATATTGTTAACTGACTAGAGTCTCACTTTCACAGAATGTGATGTGGTAATGTGATGTTAGTGGATTTAAATAAGACTCCAATGAGCACTTAGTTTTGGAGACCAAGTAAATTATTCCTTGACCCTTTCAATCCTCTCTTTATAAAAATGATTCTATTCCTAGTATTTGGGTTATGGTGTGGAGATTGCAAGATACTATTATGACTAAGATGAGAGATCTATAAAGATGGCAAGCTGTCATCATACACATATATTTGATTTTATGAGTGGGTGGTAACTCTCAAAGTTTATTGTCATGGTACTTGGAAGCAAACAGCCTTATGTCTTAAATTATGTGTTTTTAAATATGATTTTATATAGTACTTTTAAAAATGCATAATTGCAGTGGTTTTCAAACATAGCTATCACAAACATTTAAATTATTAATTGACTGTAAGTTTCCTGAGTTCTTTCTCAGACTTTCTGAATTAAACTTAAAAAAGCTTGGTGTTCTAGGAGCCATGGACCAAACTCAGTGTTGCTCACCCCATAGTGTGGGGCTTGGGGGGCCACCAGCACTACCCCAACACAGGGGAACACTTCAAATCTTTTTCTATCAATGTTTTTCAAAAGTTTGTAAATGCAGTCATTTGCACTGTAGCTAAACCTTTCTGAGTATGTTCTTTATTAAGCATTTAACTTCCCTGGAGGCAGGGGTCAGACTAGACACTGTTCTATTATTTCTCAATGCAACTCACCAAAGTGGTTTCCTAATATAGTGTATGTATTTTAGATATTTGACAGGATACTTTTAATTTTATGAACAAGGACAACAGAATACAAAAGGTAACCTGCATTGTATTTTCCTCTAAATTAAAAATAATTTTATATACTTGACAGCTGAAACTACTCCTGTTGAATTTGTATGTGGCTGAGAATTATTCAGTGACTGACAGTGATGTTTGATTTGAAACTTATCCATTCCTTCAGTAGTCACAAGGCAAAATTCCTTCTAAAGAGCATATTTAATTGTCCAGATGTTTGTGTGAAATTACTACCATTAATCACAGTATTGATTATGCTTCCTTATTTTCTGACAGTTTTCTATTTTTAAACAATCCCCTGAAGTGACATACAGAGACATCCTGTGTTAACCAGGACTTTCTTGCTTGCAATATAATTGATGAATGAAAAATTTATTGTGTACCATTTAAATCTGATACTCTTATTGAAAGCTAGTTATTTTTGTCACTTCTTGTTTGCCAAGGGAGAACATTCTATGTTGCCATTTCAACAGCTGAGCTACTTTTTTCTACAGTCACCCGTTCTTTCCGAATAGGACCTGCCATGGGAGAAACTGTCTAATAGGAAAATAATTGGCTCCAAATCAGTTCACTTTCTAGCCCACCCACTCTCACACTGCTTCCTAACTTTCAAATGTACTTGCTTTCCAAGATCTCAGTGAACAACTAATTTGGTTTAAAATATGCAAATATGAAGTAAGCTAGCAGCATCCACATGTCGTTAAGAATCTTTAAGGTCAATATACAGCCTTTAAACTAAAATACGTTATGGTGTAAAACAATATTTTGGGGCCAGAGCGATAGCCCAGCGGGTAGGGCGTTTGCCTTGCATACCGTCGGCCGGCCCGGGTTCGATCCCCAGCATCCCATATGGTCCCCCGAGCACCGCCGGGAGTGGTTCCTGAGTGCAGAGCCAGGAGTAACCCCTGAGCATCACCGGGTGTGACCGAAAAAGCAAAAAAAACACAACAACAACAACAAAAACACACAATATTTTATCACCAAAAGCCTCCATTTATAAAGCACTTCTTAAGTTTTATTTTACCTGGAGTTTGGGTGGGTGTGTCAAGACAAGACCCGTTTGAGCTGTAATACCCCTTTGGCCCTACTTTCATTATTGTGTTTCTACATTGTCTAGTAACACACATCTTTGCTTTTTACCTGTGTTAGATGGAGAAAAATAAGTGTCTTTGACCCCTAAATTAAAATCTTACCCTCTCTTCCCTTTTTCGAAGTGTTTAAAACTAAAACTCAAATATCTCATGTATGTATAGACTTTTTCCTAGATTATTTAGTATGGTTCTGTAGAATGCTTGATATGCAGAATTATGACATCTAAACTGTGCTATTCAGTAGGGAAAAATCTAATAGAATAATCTTCCCCTCTGTCTGTAGGAAGCTTTTTCAAGTGAGTTCTCTGGTTTTAGATCTGAATGTGAGCATTTTGGGTAGAAATCCATTGTCTGGGATAATGGTCTCAAAATTAGATGCTTTCCTCCATTTTTTTTCTTTCCAAAGTGATGCAAATTAACTATCCCAAGAAAACTTGTATGTATTATATTTGAAAATTAGCTACAACTATTTCTCTACTGTTAATATAATGATCTTTAGACTCTGATCTTGATCATTACATCATCAGCCTTGCTTATCACCCCAACCCCCCCAAATTCTTCTTTTTTTAAGAAAAAAAGGATTCATTCTGTATCAGAGTAAAAAACACAACATCTAGTTAAATAAAAAAACTGATATCTGATTCTAACCCCCACTCAGAACTGGTTCCTATTTTATCATTTTAATTAAATGAAGGCAATTTTAAAATACCAATTAGAAGGGGAATATAAAACAAGCTAGTATTTTAAATGCGTGACCTATTGTCTAAACTTTAATTACAATGAAACTAGTTAAATAGCAGATAGTGGCTTATTTTCTACAGAATTATAATATAATGAATGATAATGGCAATTGTATTGGCCTGAAAGGAATTAAGAACTGGACTGAAAATCAGAACCTCGAATTGCTCTGAGCTTGAGCTGTTGAGAATATTAAGAATATCTCCCTTCTCCTGTACTTTCTTAGGAAGAATATAAGGAAGATAAATGTGTAGGCTGAACCCTTAATCAGAAATGCATGAAAGAATCACCCCTCAAGGGAATGCTTTGACCAGCCAGCATTCACCATTCAATGGTCTTTCTAAAAATACTTTCAGTTCTTTTACTTTGTAAAATTCCTGGTGTATTCATGAAGGCAAAAGTGGTTATCTAGTATGGAAGTCTACCACCTGACATGATGCTAATAGATCGCTTTCTCATTCTTTGCTTCCTTTCTTCCTTCCCTTCTTCCCTCCCTCCCTTCTTTCCTTGCTTCTTTACTTCGTCCCTTCCTTCCTTTTTCTCCTTCTTCAACTTTCCTTCCTTTTTCCTTCCTTCCTTCTTTCCTTCCTTCCTTTCTTCCTTCCTTCCTTCCTTCCTTCCTTCCTTCCTTCCTTCCACCTTCCTTCTTTCCTTCCTTCCTTCCTTTTCTTCCTTCCTTCCTTCCTTCCTTCCTTCCTTCCTTCCTTCCTTCCTTCCCTTCCTTCCTTCCTTCCTTCCTTCCTTCCTTCCTTCCTTCCTTCCTTCCTTCCTTCCTTCCTTCCTTCCTTCTTCCTTCCTTCTTCCTTCCACCTTCCTTCCTTCCACCTTCCTTCCTTCCACCTTCCTTCCTTTCTCCCCCTTCCCTCCTTCCTTCCCCCATTCCTTCCTTCCTTCCTTCCTTCCTTCCTTTCTTTGTTTTGTTTTTGGTCCACACCTGGCAATGCTTAGAGCTCACTAGTGACTCTAATCAGTGATCACCCCGGGAAGAATCAAGGGATCATATGGAAGAAATTTATAGGGTGCTGGGGTTCAGACCCATTGTTAGAAGTATGATGGGGGCCGGAGGAGATAGCCCAGTGGGTAGGGCATTTGCCTTGCAGCGGCCAGCCTATGCCAACCCAGGTTCTATCCCGGCATCCCATATGGTCCCCTGAGCACCGCCAGATGTAATTCCTGACTGCAGAGCCAGGAGTAACCCCTGAGTGTCGTCGGGTGTGACCCAAAAAGCAAAAAAAAAAAAAAAAAAAATTGTTAGAAGTATGCAAAGCAAACAGCATACCCATTGGGCTATTGCTTTGTCCCCTAAAGATCTTTCTTGGCCTGCTGTCTTTCCTCTCAATTGACCTGGGACACAGTGATATGATTCTTCAAGGTCATACAATAATGGTTATTCATTTTATGAACTTTGCTAAAAATAAATGGTGTCAATATGAGTGGTGTCTTTTTACATGTGATAGGAGAGATATCAGAATATTTGTCTTTTGTTTATCTTTGGCAGTGAGTAGTATTTATAAATAGTGATCTGACTTTAAGTCAAAGAAAACTAAATTGTCATTTTTTTTCTTTTGCAACCATTTTTGCTCAATTTCAGTACAAATTTTGTGTGTATCATAATTTTTATCTCTCCATAGTTTTCCTAGAAAGCAGTTCTGATGTTGAATTTAAAAACACACCTTAAGCAAATATGACTAGAATTTGAAAAAACTTTTTGGAGTCTGGCTGTAATTATTGAGTGTGTTGATAATTTGTACCCTTATGGAAATATTGTGGGGAGCAATTCAGTCACTTTAGAGAATCTCTGAAGTCCTAAAAAGTAATTTGTATGTATTGGAGAAAAAATTAATATGAATACTTTTTAGCTCACTCCTGTTTTTTCTCAAATTTAAAGAAACAAAACTTGAAATAAAATGCTCCATTAATCCTGATGTGATGTAGCTAAAATACAAACAAGTAAATCAATATAATGTGTATTTGTCCAAACTCTATTCTAGCTATGTAGTTCACATTTTAGAAGATAACCCATTTGTTATTGATACATATCATATTGGTTTGAAGAAAAAGAGACTAATAAAATTAGCATAGGTAAAAGATACTTTTTGATATCACTTTAGGGTTCCTTGATTTAGACTACTGAACAAATTCAGTTATTAATGTAATAACTGTGAGTCATAACAGGACCAAGAAATCCAACTCAAAAATGTATTGCAAAGCATATTTTTCAGATGTAGAAAATAATATAAATTGTAATCTACTGTTATAGGCAAGCAAATAAAATAATATTGTTTTATAAATTCTTTTCATCGTTTGTGGAAGCGGGAACCAAACCATAAGGTGTTCAAAGGCTAATCCAACTCTGTGCTCTAAGGTCATTCACAGAAGTATTTGGGATATAAAACAATGCCTGGAATCAAATCCAAGCTTCATATGTGTAGCCCTTAAAGCCATCTGAAAAATCCTTAAATTAATTAAGAAAGAAACAAGGTAAAAGGCAAATTTCGTAGCCTAAATGTTTGCAGACTGTCTATATCTGTCACTAACTAGCACTTCCCTAGTTCATACAAGTAACTGTCAATTTTGTGACCTGTTGTATGACTTATTAGTTGAAGCACTATTAATTCAAGAAGGAAATTGTCTTTTTACTGTTGAGAAAATTAAGTGACAATTCTTCAAACATTAAAACAGGAAAAGAATGTAATGGAACAAAACCCCAATGGCCTTTGAAAGTCTAAATTGGAAAATGCATTCTCAATGAAATTTTAATTAAAGCAATTGAATTTAAGCAGTGAGATAAACAAGGAATTGGGAGCCCTAAACCTTAATTCATCACTTTGATAGGACAGATTATGGAAATTGTATTTTAAATATAGGTCTCTGTTGGTTTAAGCTACAAGAACTCCGTCTGATACTATGCTGCAAGGCACACGCCTGGTCTTTTATTTAATTGTCTTCTTGCCTAGTTGATTAAATAAAGATTAATGTTTATTATCTTCACAGCATTTTGCAAGCTTTAACAAATGAAGCTCAACAACCCCTCGATCAGGTGGGCAAACCCATTGCATCGCTCACACAGATAGAAGTCGTAAAGTCTTAAATATATTCGGAAGAGACTAGTAAATCAAATATCTTAACTTTCATCTAGGTCAGTGAACGGTTTCCAGTGTCTGCCACTATTCTTAACAAAAATACTAGGTCCTTTGACAGCTGTTGGAATGATAAAATACTTGGGAAGAAATTAAGTCTAGCTAATTTCCTTCCTATCTTTCAGTAGAGCAGAGAGGTTATTTTGAAGTAACTGTTCCCCTTAGTTTTTTGTTGCTAATATAATAAATTTCAAATAGTGGCTTACGCAACACAAAAATATTCTCAGAGTTCTAGAAGTCAAATGGTCTAAAATCCAGTTATCAGTAGGAATGATGTCAAGGGGATATCCCCATTCCTTGTCCTTTTCTTTCTTCCTCAACCTTTAATTCAGACATATTAGCAGTCATATCTCTTTCAGCAATTCTAACCCTAATGCCTATGGCTTCCTCTTATGTGAGCCTTCATCTGTTTGGGGTCTGCAAGGATAGTTCCATATAATATTTCCCATCTATAGATTTTTAACTGAATCTTATTTGCAAATACCCTTTATTATTTAAGGAGATGAGTTAACAACCCCAGTAATTAAGATATGGATGGCCATGATTCAATCCAGCACATGTCTGGAAGTGTATGAAAGAAGAAAGATAACTAAATCAACTCTTTCATCCCTTTAAAATCTTCAGTAAATAATTCTTGAAGTGATGTAAGGCCACTGAGCCACGGGTAAACTCCAAAGAGACAAGGGAAGGGACATGGAAAACCACAGAAACTGTGTAAGAAATTCGATCGGAGCAAAAACTTTGGAATAAGTAGAGCTGGATTTGAATCCTATCTCATATAAGATAAACATGGGTAAGGTGTCTGCATTTATGGTAATGTATGAGCAGGTACTGAAAAACAAAACAACATCCATTTATCCTTGCCTTTCTATCTCCATATCTGCTGCATCTGATATTTCCAGATTCCATACTACTTCCAATAACATTTTTAACCTTTTATTTATGTACTTCAAAATTATCCTCATTGATTATGTGTTGGGAAAAAAAATCACCTTCAAGTTTTCGCGCTCCACCTTCCAGTCAGGGTTTCTAATGTTAGTGTGGACTTAACTTTGATCAGTAGAGAGACCTTAGGAAAGTCACATAAGATTCAGAACCTCAATTTTGGTCTTTCTAACATTGTTACAGTAATCCAAACTTCGATAAAGTTTCTGAGCTTCAAGTCAGATGATGCAGGAAGACCAGTTGGCAAATTTTAATCGGAACATACAAATAAAAGCAAATGTAGAAATGCCTGGCTGTTCTCTCCTAAAGTACTACTCACTTTACTTTTTTTTTTTCTTTCAACAGACACTTTTTGTCTAACCATAGTGTATGTGACAATAAAAATAATAAGAATAATAAAAATCTTTTTTTTAAATAAATGAACCTGATGAGATCTGATTCAGTACATGTTGGCACATTTTTCCATATTTTTAGAGCCTAATATATGCTGTGATTGGGAGATTGAGTGAACTATCATCTACTATGACAATTGGATGAGAGAATGCCTTAAGGGACAAAAATCTCTACATCTTTCACTATGATGTCAAAGTGAAAATGAATTGACATCAGCACAAATGATATCAGTTCCTGGGTATGTAAATATGCTCGACAATTTTTTTTAAATGCCTATTTTTCTTTTTTTTTTTAAAGTTCTTGGCAGACAATAAAGTCTCCTTTTTAGTCCTGATGAAAAACTACAGGCAAAATAGCAATTGAACAAAATCAGCACAAAATAAATCCCTTTTATTCAGCCAAATTAGACCTAAGTCTTGGCTGATTTCCCCAAGGAAACAGTAGTATTTTGTTAAACTAATTGCATTGTTTCCTTGCAAAGAATAGTCTGAGCTTTATCTGATTTCCTCCCTAAATGATAGTCCCTCCTCTGATCAAATTGTTTCATTCAGTAGTTTGTTGTATAGTGGGAAAGGCCAGAGAGCCAGTGTCTCTTCTAGTTAAACCCTTTGTTCTCATTTCCTGTGCTGTCAATTATCCACTGTCTCCACCTACTTCCTCCCCACCTCAAAACTTAATCAAACCAAAGCCAAAGCAATCCCCAAACCACAAAGTACAAAGTATGAGCAAAAATTTGCAGGAAAAAAAAGAGTAGAGTGGGTGTGTGCTGGACTTCCTCTTAATAGATTTGAGGCAGAGTCTGGTCTTGTTTTCATACTCTATTAGTGCAGACGAGAATGTAATTTATATACTCATATTACTTTTAGCAAAATTCGGCTGAAAGAGAATAACGCAAGTGTCCTCCAGAGTTGTTTATAATAGGATTTTATCTTTATTAGGAAAAAAAATAGCACTATTTCCAGCTGCTCTTGCTGCGGATAGAAATTCACTTTTCATCAGTGGAATATAGAAAGCTTAGTTTGACAGCTGGCCTTATAGAATTAAGTGCTATTTCATATATTAGTTTAGAATTGCTCTTATAATGCTAGTATCTGATAAGATGAAACCCAGGTGCTGAGTGGCTTATTTTTTTTGCTTCTGATGTCAACAAAATCAAAGAAGTGAGCAGAAATAAAATGAACTGCTAAGAAGCATTTTTTAATGAATTCTAATGACTGTAGACTGGTATTTTCATGAGCCTTGCCAAAAGTTTATATGAAAATATTGGAAATAGTTTTAGCGGCTAAACTATGTTTTCTGCAAGAGTTTTCTCAGTTGTCTCTGAAATAAAAATTGTGATGAAATGAAAACGCCATATTTGTGCACGCTCCTTGTTTTCTTCAGTGTGCTTGTCTGGCAAAATGAAAACAAAAGAAGTGGAATGCTTATAGCTAATTAGTATCATCTTTTGCTAGGTGGTCCAGGTTGAAGGTGGGTTTGGGACACACAGTGTTCAGAGGGTACTCTTGGCTGTGTGCTGAGAAAACAGTACTGAAGCTCATATCCTGGCCTGGGGCCCTGATATAGTGGGCGAGGCACCCGGATTTGCACATGGCAAACCCTAGTTCCATTCCTAGCTCATGGACACCACATATGGTCCTCTGAGCATAGTCAGGATTTAGCCCTAAAAACTGCTGTGTATGTCTCTCCCCATACTTCAAAAAATGATTTTTAAATCCTGGTCTCAGAGTGTAAACCATCACTGAGACCTTTGAGCTCTCTTTCACCTTATTCAACATTCTTAACATAAACAAATAGGTTTTGTGCAGGGTCTTTTCAGTACCAAAGGAGGAAATTTCCAGATTTCCTTAGATTCATCAAATAGTTTTTAATGGTTAAAAAAAACATGCTGTTTTATCACAATAACAAGTTGAATCTTCCCTCACAAAACTCATGCAATCATTTCTTTCATGTCATTAAAGAAAGTTGTGATCCTCTGGCACTAATAGGTGGCATAGGTGATCAACTAATGGGTGGGTACCACAGCGCCCAAGCAGCACCATATCCTTAGTGTCTTGTGTTGGACCTTTGGCACAGTTGAGTGAGAATCACCAGGAGCAGCCCCAAGAATTCTCTGAATACTTCTTTGAAACAACCATCCTCTCCACAAAGAAGGGAAATGGTATGTAATTAAAGCAATCAAATTAAAATATATGTATAATTTTAATAATATAAAAATTATTGTCAGCTTGGCAAGGTCATTGATTATTGAGTGGCCAGGGCGCACACACACAATCAGTCCTCAAAGTTGGCACACTTTCAGTTGGTTCTTTAGCTTGAAACATAATTATCAATCAGCAGTTTTAGGTCTTAAAATTTTTATTATTATTTTTCTGGCATGTTTAATTTCCAACCTCATCTGTTTTCTCACCCTTTCATACACAGCATGCTGGAAATTGCCAAAATATCTATCCCTAATATAGACAACCTGGAATAGCGTGTTGACTAGACACTGCATCATGGTTGGAAAATCTCTGGTAATGTATGAAAGCAGCCTTTTACACTAGTAATTGCCCATTTAGTGCAGTCTAAATAGTGGCTTGTACATGGTATGTGTGGGCTATGTGTGTGAGGGGGCAGGGTGATGTCCACTTCTGAGTCTACTACTGAGACGATAAACACTGAAGTATATTGGATAACTGAGGAAGACGTTATGCAGAAAGCCTTAAAGCATTATTAGGAATGTATTTAGAAAATTGTTATAATAATAGTTACCCCATGGTTTCTTTTGCATAAAGAGCAGTGGAAAAATCTTTAAGACAATAAAGTGTCTGATAATGGATATTTTTATTAGGTTGGATTAGATTTCTCACCCAACAAAGTGAGGATTGGACAGTATGAGCATATACATAATAAAGGACAAATGCTGGTTAATAATCTGAATAACTAACACTGTAGGACAGTAAATATGTGCTAGGGACTATTTTCTAAACTTTAAATTTACTTTCCCATTGCTTATTTATACTTTTTTGTAAGACAGATACTCTATTTGTCCTAATTTTATATAAAAGAAAATGGAAACCCAGAGTTAACAGGTTTGCTTAACATCACTTCACTGAGAGCAAGTCACTCAATAATTCACTTATCATTTACATATCTAGTTACTGATTATTCACTTACCTATTTAACAAACCATTACTAAGTAATTATTATTTTCCAAACACTTTTATAGGTTATTACTAGTGAGCTCATAAAGAAATGGATATAATATTCAGGAATCCTTTTCTCTGACTAGCCTTACACTTTAGTCTGAAGTTTATCATTTTTGTTGGGATATGCATGTATATATACCTATATGTATGTATTATATATGTATTATCTCAAATTTCTTGTTTCTGTAAACAACTGGATGGAAATTTTTACTCATAACTGTACTCTCTTGGCATTTGCTTAAGTAAAAATTTTAGGTGATTACTTATAAGGTGGAATGAATACATAAAGTCAAATTAGCTCTCCAGACAGATTTTATTAACTACTTCTCTTCCAGCCTTGATCAAATGCCAATTTACAGTTCTCTTCAGAATTGACATTGCTACTTAATTTATATTATTAATCAAAATATTATTACCATTATAAATTTTGAGAGATTAATTTTATAGCTGTCAACTTTCTGTTCCAGTGACACATGAGAGCCAATCAGAAGAGACAGTGACAGGAGGAAGAAAGAGCTTTATTAGCAGTTAGGCTTCAGGGGTCAAAGATGGTGGACTCATCTCTTCAAAGTAACCATCTGTTTGCAATGACACAAAAAGGGTCATGATAGAGAAAGAGAACAGGTGAGCATGTTTTTAGGGAGGGTGAATTACAGTAAGTGTGTTCTAGGACTCTCTAGGGGGACCAAAAATTCATTCAGGGGCTGGTCCCACACAGTATATTTTCAATGAGACTGCAAATACATATTTCTGATTAAAGTTTTCACCCTCTAATTCTTATCTTGGCTTTATCTTCAGGAAAAGTTAAGGGGGGGTCATCTTGACATTCTCAACAGCCCCTAAATAGTTAGACATTCAGATTTCTAATGTTGAATTCAACTCCTAATTTCTTTGGGGGCTGGGAGATTGGGTCACACCCAGCGATGCTCAGGGATTACTCCCTGGCTCTGCAATCAGGAATTATAACCATTAGTGCTCAAAGGAACATATGTGATGCCAGGGTTATAACTCGCATCCACAGCATGCAAGGTAAAGGCCCTGCCTGCTGAATTGTATCTCTAACCCCACAACCCCTAATTCCATAGGCCCACTTCTATGTTTTCCTAGCAAACACCTAGATTTAAGTCCCTAGAGAAGATGACTAGAAAGTAAGTTTATTTGAAAAGCTGCTTCCAAATTCTGACCTGTAGAAAGCTGATGGTATATGTTATTTTGAGTATAAATCTATCCATCCCTTTACTTAAGCTGCATAGTCAAAAATTTGATTGGCAAGACTTTTTATTCTTAGATAGCCCCTTTAAGTTTCATCAGTAAATGCTTGAGATGAGAGCCTTCTACTGAGAGCATACCACCTACAATGCAGAGCCTGGGAAGCCACCAGTGTTTTATTTGATATGCCAAAAACTAGTAACAGTTATGGGCCTCAGTTCCATGACCTGAAGTATGGTTTGAGGCTCTTCCTGTCTCTGGAGCAAGCAGATGCCCCTTGGGGTACAATTGCTTTTCGACAGCACGCTTGAGATTTTCTACTGGTTCCCGCTAGAGCAAATCAATGAACAACGGGAAGACAGTGATATAGTGACCTTGTGATACCTGTATTCTAAACACATTAGTATTTAGTATTTATTAAACAAACTCCTTGACTTCATGAGCTGGGATCAATAGAAGGAGTTTATATCACAAAGTCATAAGTGCTATAGGTAAATGTAAAACCTACCAACATTTACACTCCAAAAGAGGAGAATTTCGTTCTAGCCATTAACTGCTCTCCAGAATAAATATTCTGGAACAATAAATGGTGTGTTCAGTGAATGACATAACTAATAAAAGAGAAAGATTCTCAGCCAGACACCAGGTACTTTGGCCAGGCACCAGGTACTCAGACACAGGAGGAGTTTCTGCCTGCCTGCCCTGTGCTAGGCTGATGGGGCATCCTGGAAGGGGGGCGGGTTTTGATCCTTGCCTGTTTCTTCCTCAGACTCTCAGAGGCCAGAAAACCTTGCAACACAATCACAGTCATCCTAGGTCTGGACTCCACGGCTGGGCTGACGCGGGGGGGTAGGTCAGGGTGGGGCAGGGCTTAGGACTGGTGATGGGCCACTGGTGGCCCCATACTGCTGCTAGGGCCTCAGAAGTTAGGTAGGGCGGGTTTCGCCTCCTGCCCTGTGTGGTTACGGAGCATCTTCGGTGGGGGGGGGGTTTTGCTCCTTGGTGTCCCCCCCAGAAGTCAGAAAACCTCACGCAACACAACCACAGTCATCCTCAAGTTCTGGGACCGCATAGCTGGACACATTCTGATCCTCCGCACGACATCTAAAAAATCTGGTATACCACAAACATGAGAGAGTTAGGAGGTTAGGTAAGAAGGAGAAGGGAACAGTGTGCTAGTAATCGTTGAAAATGATAATCACAAGCCAAGAACTGAGCATTGAATAAAGGCGAGTGATAACCTCTAAATGTATGTATTGCAATCCGCAATGTGTAAGAAAAGGAAGAAAGAGAGAGGGGGAGAGGGAGAGGGAGAGAGAGAGAGAGAGAGGGAGAGAGAGAGAGAGAGAGGAGATAAAGAATGTGCCATAGAAGCAGGATAGGGGAGCCGGGAGGGAGTGTGGGGACATTGGTCTTGGGAAATGGGCACTGGTGGAGGGATGGGTAATGGAAAACTGTATGACCAAAACTCAAACATGGACATTTTTGTAATTGTATATCTCACAGTGGTATAATAAAATATTGATTAAAATAATTAAAAAATTAAAACAAAGAAAGAAGTTCATGGGAGAGAGAATACTTTTTCAAGAAAGGTGTGTGAGAAATAGACAGTTAGTACAGAGTGGTTAGTTATGAATGTGATAGAACAGACCTGTCCTCACTGCAACTATTGCTCAAAGGCTAGTGCTGGACCTGTGAGAGCAGGAGGATTGCCAGGAGCAGAGACTCAAGGAAGGGAAGGGTGGAACAGGCAAAGTCCTGACACTTGGTCTGAATGAGATAAAACTCATTTGATGCAAAGAATTAGAAGAATGTTTTATATTCTCATACATTAGTTTCACAATTGTTGGGAAAATTGCTGAAGAAACCAGCAATGTTTCATGTTCATGGCAATTTTTGTTTGCTTACTTATATCTTTCTGTGCCAAGGATTGAATGCTGGGTTATGCATTTGAGGCACAAGCTCAGATTTTAAAAAAATTAGCATTTGCAGTAATTACTCTTAGTGGTTAAGTCGGAGAAGTACTTGGAGGTCACCAGGTCCACAGCCAGCAGTTTATGGGAGCCAGGAGTCAGGGTGATGCCAGGGATCAAACTCTGAACTTTTCACTCGGCACTTGAGCCTCATCCATGATCCCTGAACATGTGTGAAGATGAGCCAAAATGAATTCATTTGAAATTGTGCAGAACCACATGTATTTAAATAAGATGTTTCACTAAATTCAGTTAGAAGAGTACTGCCTTTGAGATAATCCAAATTTGTTGTCATTTAAAGGGGGTGGGATTTTTTTTAGGATAATATGGAGCTAATTTGGAGGATTAAAGACCCGGGGTTAAAATATTACAGGAATTTCCTTATTTATATGTTAACATGTATCGATTTCATTTGCACAATGACAGTGCTAGAGAGGAGGGAAGTAAAAGAGGAGGAGGAGGGTGAGGAGGAGGAGGGGTGAGGAGAGGAGGAGGAGGGAAGAAGCAGGAGAAAGAAAGCAGAATTTTTTCCTCCAAGACATATGGAGAAGGGGCTTGTGCCAGAGCATAAGGGAAAGCAGGTCAATAGTGTTAGGACTGACTCTCTGAAGGTATCAAAAGGCTGTTAAGCACCAGAGCTCGGATTTTGCTAATAGCAGTTCCTCTATTGCCAGAAGATGCTGCAATTAGCTTCAGGAACTCTGTAGGGCGCTGATGGTCAGCACATGCTTCATTAGGATTTGCTGTGCACCATTCCAGAGAAGCGCTGCACTCAACCTTGTGGAGATTAACAGCATCTGCCCCCTACCCCACCCCCAAGAGAGGGAGGCAGGTCAGGACAACTACCCCAGTAGGGTAGAATAGGAGATGCCATGCAAATCTCAGGGCTAGACCTTCTCCATGGTCCTGCAGGAGTGGGAGTTGCAGTTCCAGGTCTGATGATGATATTGCCTTGAGGAACTCTTTAGGGGGACTGAGAAGGTAGCGGAAATGTAGAGTATGTTCCCACTTATGTGAGGCCCTGAGTCAGTTCTGTGCATCATGAGAGTGACTGAGTGGGCCATAGTACAACACAGCAACACCTGCATGATTACAACACCAACACAGGTCTTGAAAGTTGTCTCAGAAAGTGGCACCTATTCTATTTTTTAATTTATTAAAAACTTTTTAAATGTTTATTTAAACACTATGATTTAAAAGGTGTTTGCAGTACACATGATTTAAAAGTTGTTTCAGCTATACAATATTCCAGCACCAGTTCCACCACCAATGTGCTCTTACCACCACGAAGACCATAGTTTTCACCACCCCCACGCCTGATCCCCTAGCAGGCACTAATTGTATTGCTTATTACAACTTATATCTTGGGATGGCATTGCTAAAGTCATGACCTTTTTTACTGAGCTGTT
>JAJIBD010009392.1:0-88114 GCA_021461705.1 Cryptotis parvus | reverse complement strand
TGATTGTATCACTGTATCACTGTCTTCCTGTTCATCATCGATTTGCTCGAGTGGTCACCAGTAGCATCTCCATATGACCTGTCTCATGCTAGTAGAGCCCAAGGGACTTGCTTGCTCCAGGAACATAAAGAGCCTCAAACCATTCCATCAGGTCATGGGAATGAGGTCTATAATTGTTACTGGTATTTGGCATATCAATTGACACGGTAGCTTGCCAGGCTCTGCCAGTGTGGGTAGCATACTCTTGTAGTCATTTCTAAATCCAGCATTTATTGATGAACTGTGTGACCGCAAGCAGCCAGTAGGAGCCGGCTGTGATAGGCTGGTCTGCAGGGGGAAGTTCGGATGTGGAAAATGGAGGCCATCATGGAGTGGGGTTGCCTGGCTTGTTGCGTAGGCTCTGCTGGGGTGGCGGGCCAGGGCGAGAACCCACCTGACTTCCCGGCGCCTTTTTGAGCAGCTGGGCACAGGGAGAGCCAGTAGCAGCTCTGCCCCCCATGTCTGTGAGTCTCATCAGCAAAATATAGATAATAATTCTGTCTTCATGGGCTCTGAGGATTTGGCCATGCTCTAATAGTGGTTATTTGGCCTGGTGCTTGGGCCATACCTGCAACTAAAAGAAGTCAGGTGATCCAGTGGAAATGTGTGTGGCTTATAGTCTGGGAGCAGCTGGGGTGCTGGACTGCGCTGGACTTGTGAGTTTTCATTTGTTCAACTTACTGACAATGCCGTGTAAATAATATGTTGTAGAATTATGAAAATATTTAGAGGTTGCAGAAAAAGAAAACTATTTTTAGACTAATTTCCCAGTTGGCATAGATATTTCCCAGAAGGAAGGTCCTTAAAAAAAAAAAAAATTCTCAAGTTTTTTCTTATAAAACATTGATGGTTGGGGAAATGAGGCTCTTATACTGGCTTAGAATATAAAACTATATGCCTCAAACCCCTTTAGGGAAGAAGGGCAGGAAGTCATTACATCTAGAACAATTACAACACCTCTGCAGGGCTGAGGTCAGGGCTTGTCTGCCACTTGTAAGGAATTGGGAGTGGGTGGGAGAAGGTGGAGCTTGCATATGAATCAACTGGTTCAGATAAGAAAACAAAGTCCAAGAGTGTTGAACTCTCTGCATCTTTATAATTGTAACCAGTTCTTTCCTGTTTAATTAGGGAGGGCAAATCTTTGGAACTTCTTTAGATGAAGATTAGAAAATAGTTTACTTTGGAATGTGTAAGGAATGGTAAATAGTTTTTAAGAATTGTATAACAAATAGCCATGAAATATGAGACTTGGTATCCTCAAAGTAGGAAGTTAGCTGACTCTTAAGAATGAGTCGGAGAACTGTAATCTTCACAGACACAGGACTGAGGCTGTTCAGAAATTTGAACAGGGGGTCAGCTCCCAGTTTGTCTTTGCTTATTAGGAAGCAAAGACAGACAGCAGACAGTAGATTTCTAGAAACTAAGATGACTATAGCATTCTTTTTGGCTGGATAAAATTTTAGACAAGTGTCATCAAACTTTATTTATTTTTTTTAGCTTTATGGGTCACACCTAGCAATGCTCAGGGGTTACTCCTGGCTCTTGGCTCAGGAATTACTCTTGGCGGTTATTAGGGGACCATATGGGATGCCAGGATGGCACCCGGTTGGTACGTGCAAGGCAAACGCCCCTAACTGCTGTGCTATCACTCTGGTCCCATGTCATCAAACTTTAGACAGATTTCATTGCAACTCCAAATCTCTTAGAAAATTTACTTCAGAAAATTCTCCAGTGTTCATTCATTTTTTTCCTCTACTGGCATGTAAATCTCTTAACCTCCTGCTTCTCTTACATCCTGGAGACGTTTGGAGGTGCTAAGAGGCATCCTTTGCAATATAATTACCAGTAAGGCAGAGCCCCTAACTCCCAGTCTCTGGACCACAGGGATTCTTAACTGCAACTCTCAGCACATGTTGGCTAAACTTCAGTGACGAACTGAAGTGACGAACTTCAGTGACGAACTTTAATAACACTGTCAAAACTTGGAGTGCTGGGGAAGAAGGCAGTTGGGAAAAAGAGACCATTATGACAAAGATAGTTGGAAATGATCACTCTGTATTTGAACTGCATGCTGAAAACAGGTAAAGGAACAAACATGATAACCTCTTAGTATCTGTATTGCTAAGCATAATGCCAGAAAGAAGAGACAGAGAGAGAGAAAGAGAGAGAGAGAGAGAAGAGAGAGAGAGAGAGAGAGAGAGAGAGATTTAGAAGGAAAGTACCTGCCATATAGACTAGGAGGGGAGAGGGAAGGGAAAGAAAGAAATTGGGGACATTGGTGGTGGAAATGTACACTGGTGGAGGAACGAGTGTTGGACCATGACAAACCTGACATGAATAGCTCCGTATCTGTATCTCATGGTGATTCAATATAAACAAACAAACAAGCAAGCCAACAAATAAATGAATTAATCCTAAAAAGACAAAAAACAAAACAAACAAAACAAAGCAAACCAAAATCTCTTTATACTGCAGAGAGGAGTTAGCTCTCAGCTTTACTTAAAACCTTACCATTTTATTTCAGAGGAGTTGTGTTCAAAACTCTCCAATGTTGGAGCAACTTTGAATAAATTCTTGTCTGCTTAACTCCATCTAGTTCCATTTTTCTTTGACAAACCAGAAAGAAAATATGAACTGCATGTTGAAAATACGTAAAGAACAAACATGATGGCCTCTCTGTATCTGTATTGCCAACCATAATGCCAAAAAAGGAGAAAGAGGAAAACAGACAGACAGACAGGCAGACAGACAGACAGACAGACAGACAGACAGACAGACAGACAGACAGACAGACAGACAGACAAGCTATTTTGCTTTGAAGTTAGTAGAATGGAGAAGCTAAAAGAAGACTGTTCAGAGGGGCTTTTAATATGATTGTTCCAGGGCTTTTTTTTTCTGAAGGGTTCCTAGTTGAAAGAATGGAAAAAAATAGTGAAGCTGATAGTGATTGACCAAATCTTGATCTTTCTGGGCTACTTTTCAATAGAGGCTCTGCTTTGACTTCCCAAGCTACTCTCTCCAGACACTGAAGGTCAGATTTCCCTATACCCTGATAAGCAGTATTAAGCTCAAGGGACTTTTTGGGGTTTGTTTTCAATAAGAAAAATTTAAAATACTATAAAGGTGCCTGGCATACAATAAAAACTTATATTTCATCAGTAGTAGTTGTAAGATTTTTTTTTTCTAACCAGGCTTAGTTTTCATTTGCAGTGCCCAGGATCAAACCCAGGACATCACATATGTAAGGAATGTTCTCTACCATTGAGAGAGCCATTTATCATTAACAGAGGGAACAATACGACACAAGAAATTATAGCACCCCTGTGCTCCAATTATTTTTACCTTTTTCTTTTCCATAAGTTCTAATCAGTCACAATTAATATACTTGAGTTTCCATTAAATTTTAGGACATTCTTGAGGATGAACTTAATACCTAGAAAAACTAGTAGTAGCATTCTAGAATATCCTGTCCCTGAATTATTTTCTGGAAACAATCACATTGTATGTATGTATGTATGTATGTATGTATGTATGTATGTATGTATGTATGTATTTTGCTTTTTGGGTCACACCCGGCAATGCTCAGGGTTTCTCCCTGGCTCTGAACTCAGGAATTACTCCTGGTGGTTCTCGGGCACCACATGGGATGCCAGGATTGAACCTGGGCCGACATGGGCCGAGCTGCGCGAAGGCAAACACTCTACCCGCTGGGCTATCGCTCTGGCCCCAGTATTTATTTCTTATAAACCTTGTAATGCAGCATTGCAAATAGTTTCTTTATGGGGTTAAAGCAAGATACTTTGTCATACTGCAGCTCTGATTGCACTCAACATTCCATATAATGGATTAATGCCACCTTATTGATAGTAAAGTAATAACAGTGTAGACTCAATCTAAACAAAGATATTATGCAGCAATCCCTAAGGTATTTTTGTTCCATAAGCATAGTCTTAAAACTTGGCTGTTAAACAATTTAGGCCTAAATCCCAAGTGTTGAACTTGATTTGTGTGTTCTCTGAATTTTCCCTTATGTGTTTGTTCTACTTTCATAAAAAAAAAATTGTGACTTTTGAAGTTATTTTGAAAACGTACAAGGTCCAAGAAAAGTGGCTACAGTATTCTAAATTCAACTGAGTATGAAGAACATCAGGTAATTCTTACCCAGCCAAGAAATCTTTCAGGCAAGGCTTTTGAACATCTTCAACATCTGGAGGGATTCTCTCACTACTGGTGTTCATGATTCATCCCCAGAGCACGCTAATGAACTTCCCAAACCAGACTCAATATTGACTCATACGCCTAAAGTGATGTTTCAGGCTAGTCTTTCCATCTGAATATACCTGGGTGTAAACGTATGTAAGCTTACAAGTAAAATAATCTTGCAATTAAAATATTGAAGTGGAAGAAAGGAGGTAGAGTGTGACCTTTATTCCTACCATACCAACTACTACGTAATGAGCAAAATTTACTCGAGGGGTGAACAATAAACAGTGCATCATCTTTTAAAAAGTGTTAAGCAATGATAAAGCTAGATTATAACTTATTATTATTACTAGGTGCTTAGTGAGAAAGTACTTATCAAAAAGAACAATTGTTGATCTAAATTCTAAAAAATAATGTGATTACAGTTAGAATTTCAATAATACAGATAAAAACTCCAAATGAACACATTTTTAGTTTTATTTACCATGTTTTTCTGTGGGGAGAAATTTAAAGAACTCTCAGTGTGTACGCTCTAGGTGTTTCGTTCTCTCCCCTCCACACATACACCTGCACACAGAATCAGATGCATAAATGCATTTTAACAATGGAGCTATTAAGAATTTGGGCAATTGGTTATTAACTGATCATTGACTGTGAGAACACAGTTGTTTTCTATGGAGCTGCAGACAATGACCTAAGCTCTGGATCATGGTTCATGCCTGGAAGCCCCCACCTGACCAGGGTACAGCTTGTGCCTGGCTCCTCCTTATCCAGCCACCTGCACAGACGCAGTGCTCTGCAAAACACCAAGTCTCGTGAGAAGTTAACCCTGGAATGTCTTCGTGGTCAGAGCATGAGATGAATAGCTGCCTTGTAATAGACTGTGACTTAATGTGCTTCACTTGCTTCTTTGTCTAAAATCATATACAAGGCTCTGATGTAGGGAGCAAAGTAACAGTATGCTGGACTTGTAGTCACTGCCTCATTCTGGTCGCACTGCGCCATCTCAGGGCTCATGTCTATATCCACTAGAGACATGGCAGTGGACTATTTTAATAGTGAATCCTTAAGTAAAAAATTTAAGTCACTTGCAGAACATTTTGTATCTCCGATGGGTGTATTTCCTTCAAGAGTAGATTGACACAAGCAGTGGTTATATTTTTTATAAGAAAAATAACTTGGAGCCAGAGAGATAGAAAGGAATTAAGGTGGCTGTGTTACATGCAACTGACACTAGCTTAATCCCTGGTACCATGTATGTCTCCTGAACACTGCCAGCAGTGACATCCATAAACACAGTCAGGAATAAGCTCTGAACACTGCTGGGTGGGCTCAAAACTTAAAAGAAAGGGAGGTTGGGTTAATTCAATTGTGACGTGATATGTGGCTTATTTGCATAAAAATTTAAATAGGGAAACAGTGAAATTAACATTTATTGTTTAGCAAATACAAATTTAGTTCACATTTGAACATTTATCTAATTTTAGTTTTGCTTTTTGGGTCACACCCAACAATGCTCAATGGTTACTCCTGGCTCTGCACTTAGGAATTACTCCTGGCCTTGCCTGGGGCAGCATATGGGATGCCAGGGATAGAACCTGGGTCAGCTGCTTGCAAGATAAACGCCCTACCTGCTGTACTGTCTCTCCAGCCTGAACATTTATTTTAATTTGAATAATCACCATGTTTGAAATTGATTTTTTTATTTCAATTATTTTAAAACTGGACAATGAATCAAGAAAATAAAACAGGGACATGACCGTAAAAGCTAGGACAGGAGCACTGTGACCATTTTTGAAACTGGTGTCTAAAGAAGGAGAGTTTAATAATTAAATTAGGAAAACCCCAAGGGTCTTGAGTGCAGACTCCAACTTCAAAGCACAGATAAGGAGGTAACTGCCCTAAGATTTATGGATATTTGCTTAACTCCTGCCCTGTGACCTGCATTGGAACAATGTTCAATTTATTACTTACAGTGAACAGGTAAGATTAACTCATTAACCGTTTGGTTTGCTTCTGTACATCGGCTTTGCTTAGTTGGAAAAATTAGGATCATGACATACTTTCCATTTGCCCTGAAAGTAAAGTATATAAAAGGAGAGTCTGAAGGACTGGAGCGATAGCAGAGAGGGGAGAGTGTTTGCCTAGATGTGTGATCTGACCTGGGTTCGATCGCTGGTATTCTGTATGGTCTCCTGAGCACCGCCAGGAGTAATTCCTGAGTGCAGAACCAGGAGTAACCCCTGAGCATTGCTGAGTGTGACCTAAAAAGCAAAAAAAAAAAAAAAAAAAAAAAAAAGCCTGCCCATTGCTCAGGGTTCCAAGCCGAGGGAGCAGTCCCAGTCCCAGCTCATGAACCCTCAGTGCCAAGTCCCTTGTATGTGTATGTTTCTGTGTGTGAATAAACTTTATAAACTTTGAAAATATCTGTCCCGTTTCTGTGTGACCCTATCAGCAGTTGAACCCGACAAATGGCCCCTTAACAAATGATACAAATTTTTTTTCCTCATGTTTTCCCCAGTTTTCAGTTTTGCTACAATTTGCTTATTAAGTATGTCTCAGTCGTTTACATAAATTATTATATTAAAATGATTAAGATCATTTATTTTACATTTATCGCTATTACTATATTGTTTTATCAGATAGGTTTAAAGATGAGAAATTATTCTGCTGTAAGATTCACTAAGTATGTCACTGGACATGTAGTCAAAGAATCAGAGGAAGGAAAGGTTAGAATTAAAAGCATTTCTGGGCCTGGAGTGAAAATATATCTGGCATAGGGCATTTGCCCTGCATGCAGCTGATCTGGATTTAATATCCCTAGCACCCCATTTAGTGCCTTGAGCCTTCCAGGAGCTATCACTTAGTGCAAAGTTTCGGGAAACCCTGGGTGTTGCTGGGTGTGGTCCCCAAATCTGATAAGCAACAAAAACAAAAGCCCTCACATTTCCTTTTCTCTTATCAAGGCTGTTTCTATTTCCTATCTCTAATCAAGATTGTTTGCCCTTGTAAAGAAAAGCAGTGCATTAAGAGTGGCTTTAAATTGAGAATAAACCAATATTCTAATATGATATTCTAATATATATTATAATATGTACTAAGTGTAACCTGTTAACTACAACTACTTCTTGAATGGATTCAAAAATAAAATAACCATATCCCATATCTTTGTCATTTGTGGTTTCATTTAATTTAAGTGGGAAGGTAGAGAACTTAGTTATTCCCCCATTGAACTTAGTCTAGATAGATTCTATGGAAAATGCTAGATTTTTTTTCTTTTGGGCCACACCGGCGTGCTCAGGGGTTACTCCTGGCTCCACTCAGGAACCACTCGGTGCCGGGGACCTGGGATGCTGGGGGGTTGAACCCGGGGGCTGGGCCGGCCCGTGCGCAATGCCCTACCTGCTGGGCATCCCGGCCCCAGAATGCTAGGTTATCCTGACTCTAGGTCTTGACCTTCCCTTTTTGTGACCATAGGAAATTTTTCTCCCTGCATTAACATACGCCTCAGAGACCTGGGCCCTACGAAAGCAGGATGAGAATGCTATTCGGGTCTCCCAAAAGAGGAATTGAAAGAGCTATGCTTGGAATATCACGCCTCACTCAAGTGAGAGAAGGAAATCTGGAGTTCTGACCTCTGTCGCTGTTCCAGAGTCAGGGACTCTGTTACCTTTGCCAAGGCATCGCAAAATTCAGATGGGCTGGACATGTAATGCGATTTGGAGACCACTGCTAGGACTAGAGCTGTTACCGACTGGATCCTATGGGATGTCAAAAGATCACGTGGCTGCCCACCTACAAGATGGTCAGACTTCTTCATGAAGACCCTGAATGAACGGTTTGAGGCTCTTCATATTCCTGAAGCAACCAGATGCCATTGGGCTACACTGGCACGTGATAGGGTCAAATGGAAATGTTACTGGCGCCCGCTCAAGCAAATCGATGAATAATGGGATGTCAAGTGACCAAGTGACCTAAGAAAATGTTCTATTAATTCTCTGCACTTTTGAGCTTTAAATATATATATATATATATATATATATATATATATATATTTAATAATATATATAATATATATAATAATATATATATATATTGCTTTTTTGGGGTCACACCTGACAATGCTCAGGGGTTACTCCTGGCTCTGCACTCAGGAATTACTCCTGTCAGTGCTTGGGGGAGCCATATGGGATGCCGGGATCGAACCCGGGGCCAGCACAGGCCGACCGTGCGCAAGGCAAATGCCCTACCCGCTGGGCTATCGCTCCAGCCCCGCTTTAAATATTTTTTAAAATATTTTTATCCATTTTCCATTCTAGGATTGTCCCTCCTCAGGACCTGGGAACCATACTTTGAAATAATACTCATCAAAACCAAAATCTTAAAAAAATTTTTTTTAACAACAACAAAAAGAAAATAGTAGCCCAGTAGCCCTATTTCCTTGTCTCTGTAGGAAGCAGGATCCTAATTTCAATGGACACTAATTGGCAAACATAAAAGTGTCTAGTGACAAAGGGTAAACAATAGTAAATAAAGAAGTAACAACTTGTGGCATATATCCCCATTAAAGTCCTCAAATATTTTTCTTCTAGCTAAACTGAACATTTACCTCTAAACCATTTTGTGTCAGCAGAGTTGAAACATATCAAGTTATACCTCTGTTCCTGCATAGTTTTTTCTTGTCTAACTTTATCCTGCATAACTTTTTACAGTATCACTGTATCACTGTATCACTGTCTTCCCTGTTCATCATCAATTTGCTCAAGTGGGCACCAATAACATCTCCATATGTCCTGTCTCATGCTAGTAGAGCCCAAAGGTATCTGCTTGCTCCAGGAATATAAAGAGCCTCAAACCATTCCATCAGGTCATGGGAATGAGGTCTATAATTGTTACTCATATTTGGCAGGTCATATCCAACACGGGTAGCTTGCCAGGCTCTGCTCAACTTTTACAGTGCAGATAGCAAATGCATTTGACATAGTAAAGGACAACGATGCTACATGTTTCATGGGAACTGACAAGGAATTTTTTAAAAGTTCTGGTGGCAGGGGAAACATTTGCTTTTACTAGACCTACTGAGCACTGAAAAGAGGACGTGGAGCTTGATGTTCCTGATATTTCAAGAGCATTTATTTTTCTCAACTCAGTAACCCTGCAGTATTCACAAAGCAACTGTCTACTATCAAATATAGTTTGTGTTTCCGTGGATGTCTGTGTGTTTATCACAGTATGAGACCAAGTTATTCTGTTCAGAGGGATCCTCACTTAAAAGTTATATTTATTCACTTATTTTCATATATACTTTTACAACTTAATTTTTGTAATTTTAAAACACTATGAAAAATTTAACATATAAGGCATAGAAGATAATGCAATAAAAGGTAGAGATGAGATAGAAGAGATAAAGAAAGAAGAAGAGATGAAAAACATCTAACATAAAGGTTAAATGTTTTTCATTACAACGATAAATATGCTCATGGACGTTGTAGGACAAAACAATACACTTTCCCCTTACCCTTCCCTGATCCCTCCCCACCCCACCCCAATAGAGTTTGGAAGTATTCATTGGTCATACTTAGATGTCTTTTATGCTTTAGGAAAAAAACATTTTATTTAAATGTCAAATCCTAGAATGCCAAGTGAAGTTTCTTTTTATCAAACATTTTGCTTATTTGCTCTGCTTTAGAGAATGGCTTCTAGTACAGTGATTAAGAAGTTTACTCTGACCTGGCCTAAGAACCATTTACAGTGATATATGGCTGACTACTTACACACTGATAAAGAGTACAGTGAAATGCCATGGACAGCAAATTGCCGAAAGGAAAGAAACTGTAGTCTATACTAAGGACCATCAGTATAACCCCAGGAAGAAGAACAGCAGCCTAGGGCCTGGAATACAGCACATATCTTGTGAGTCATTGGACGACTAGTGAAGCCAATGTCTGGAGTTAAGTCCAGGTCCAGATGGGAGATCCCAGGGGGTGGTTGAAAGGTGAACTTCTGCATGAGGCTGGTAAAGAAAAGGAAAAGTTCCATCTTGGCCAATGACTCACCAGCACACATACGCGACCTGGAGAGATATACACAGTAGAGTGATATTGACACAAAAAATATAAAAAAACTCTCTAGCTAAATACAGAAACAAACATATGTAACTAATTCTCTACTTTGGAGTGTGGGATCCTGTCACTTCATCTCTTCTATCTCATCTCTATCTTTTATTGCATTATCTTCTATGCCTTATGGACTCTGGATTATAATTGTATAAACCAGTGGGATTATACAAGTAAATACACAAACTGGTTGGAACCTTGTGGGCCCCATTTAGGGAGACAAGCAGTTACATTTCGATGTGAAAAATGTGACAGGCAAAGCAAAGAGTGTCTTGAGAACATAGTAAATGTATCGAATGTTATTTGGAGGGTCAAGATGTCCTCATTCTTCATAGGAGAGCTTTATATCTCTCTTGTATATATATATACATATATATACATATACATATATATTCTTGTATATATACTTTTTATATATACTCTTGTATATATACTCTTGTACAAAGGGTGAGAAGCTAGCCAGGCAAAGATAGGGGAAAAGTACAAGTCATTTGAAGGCTGAAAGAAATTTGACCCTGGACCATAGGGAATGAGGCAAGGAGTCTCAGTCCTGAGACGAGATGAATCAAGCTAGACCATCTCTCTGGCACAGAGAGCCACAGTACAGGCAGTGACTCGCACAAGTTGCCAGGATCCCTGCCAACTCCAGAGCTGTCCCTGCTAGGCCAGCTGACCAACCCTTAGGGGAAGAAGCTGTTATCCCAACATTTCTTTTTCAGGAGTACAATACAGCCAGACTGATCATTGGCCTTAATGTGATATGGCCGTATATGATTGTCTGGCTGAAAGCACTCACGACATGAGGCAAAACTGCAAATTACCTTCAAATTTATTTGTTTAATACACACACATATACACACATATATATATATTTTATTTATTTATTTATTTATTTATTTATTTATTTATTTATTTATTGCTTTTTGGGTCACACCCTTCGACGCTCAGGGGTTGTTTCTGACTTCGCTCAGGAATTACTTCTGCCAGAGTTCGGGGACCATATAGGATGCTGGGGATCGAACCAGGGTCTGCTGTGTGCAAGGCAAATGCCCTACTCACTGTGCTATTGCTCTGACCCCAGTTTAAAATATTCTGACCCCATTGTGTACTTTTTTGGTTCAGCCATCATAGGGAAGATTGATTTCAAGGTACTAAATAAAACTAGAAATTGCTTTACAATGAAAGGACAGGGGGACATCCACAGTTTCTTTCTACACTTCCTTATTTCTGAAATTCTGTACCACATAAAAAAGCTTAGAACCTTAACATAGTCCTAAGAAAAGCCATCCAAATTTTTTCAAACCACCAGAGTTTTTCAAGCCACTTTTCTCAAGCCAGATATCTTACCTGCTGAAAAGGGCATGAAAGCTTCTTTCTTGACAAATTTTCCAGTAGAACTGAGGAAATGCTGAGGATTAAATGTGTCTGGTTTTTCCCACTGTGTCTTATCCCGAAGGACCGAGGTCAACAAGGTGATCACCTCAGTGCCCTAGAAATAAGAATGAAATTAGTGGCAGATTAAATTCTTCCTAAAAATGTGACCTCTGAAAGATGTACGTCAGCTCTTTTGAGAACTGTTGAGAAGCAGCGTGTTCTAGAAGGAGATGGGAAAGTGGAGCAGAGGGTGGAGAGATAGCAGATAGGGTAGGAGATTGATGTGGAATATTGAACTCAACCAAAGTTTTATTCGCTGCCAGCTGAAAAAAAATAACCAAATCCAGCAACTTTGAACTCAGAAATGGGCACAAATTCTTGTTTAGTCACATATTTACTGTGTCATAACAGCATATTATTTAATCTGAGAAATTCTGTTTGTATGATTATTTTTAAGTTTAGGTGTCAAATAGTCTTTAGTAACTATAAACCTCAAGTGAAAGGGAACTTGTGAAAGAAACTGGTGCCGTTCCTGGAAGGTGTCGGGGCTCAGTGAAAGGTTGTCTTTACCTCCAACAACTATGAAGGTAAGCAAGCAAAATCCTCCAAGTGTATGGAAGTCAATTCTGACAAATAAGCTGCAATATTTCCACACCTCACTTTATACTCTTTATCACATGACTGGGATACTGGAAAAATTACTCATAAAATTAAAACCAAATAAAAACAATGTTGTATTTCAAGTTATTATTCACTTCTTCCCCTAGGTTAATCTCAGTTTCTTATTATGGAAAAATTTGGAATACTGTTGCTGTAGTTAGCTGTTTTATCACATAGTGTTATATGGTTTTGAATTATCAAAAACAAAGTTCTGCCTAAAAATGTTTTTTAGGGGTCAGAGAGATAGTATAGCATGTACAATGCCTTGCACAGGACCAACCTGGAGTCAATGTCCACCACCCCATACAGTCTCGTGAGCCTGCCAGGAGTGATCCTGAGAGCAAAACAGGAACAAGCCCTGAGCAATGCTGGGTGTGGGCTCCTCTGCCTACCAACTCCAAGAAAAAAGATCTTGTTCCAAAATGATTTTTAATTATTTATCTGGGTACTAGACATGGACTTTCTTCTCTTCTTCATAATAGTGCAAGATTATTTCCATTTCATGAAAGATAAGCTCAAAACTCAGAGAAGCTAGAAAACCTAATATTGGTAGGTCAATTTAAACCCCCTTTAAGTGCAAGCTCATTCTAGTATCATACTCTAACAAGCACAGAGTCACATCTATAATAAGAACCAAAATTCTTCTATCACTGCTTCCTTGCCTCCTTACTTTTATTGAAAGTTGTTATAGGTTTTTTTTTAATTATTCTTTAAGTTGATCTGATTAATTAATTATTTTTTCTTTGATATTTTCCCACACCTAGCTATTCTCAGGGGTTACTCCTGGTTCTACAAACATGAATTACTATTGGCAGTGCTTGGGGACTGTATGGGATGCTGGAAATCCAACCCTTTTTGGCCAATGCACTACAAGTCATACTATAGTTCTGGCCCCTTAATTCAATTTAATAGTTTGCTTAATTGAACTGAGAGTGTTCATATAATGCATATAACTCTTTTGTTCCTAGAATCATTACAGGAAGTAAAGTGGTCAACACATGATGGAGTATACGTCACTGTGGATTTACACGCTTATGTAGAGATGGGACTAAAAATAGTAAACCAATCAAGTATTGAGGAAAAAATGTGCTATGGGGGACTCCAGGGATAGCTGAGTGGGAAGACACCTATCTGCCTCATAAGCATGGAGCAAGTGAAGATGGTGAGTTTGATCTCAGACACTGGTCTACATGACTGAGTGCTCTCCCTGGTCTCTGACATCTGTGTGCACAACCAAGAGTATGAGCTCCATGTCATCACAGAGCCAGGAGTCATCACAGAGTCAGGAAACCCAAGCATTTCCAGGTGTGGCCCAGAGAGAAACAACAAAAGAAACAAAGAAAGGGGGAATAATTGGAGCACTGGATATTCTTCCTTAGTTTATCAGTGGAAGTCACAAGGCTGCATCTTTAGATGTGTGTGTGTGTGTGTGTGTGTGTGTGTATTTGTACAGCAGGAAGAAAACCTGCCTGTGAGAGCCCAGGGCTCGAGAGTGTAGATGCTTCACCTAGAATTATGACTCAAGTACATATCAACCTTGTTTATACTCTCTGAACCCCATTTTTCTGAACATAAAAAGAGAGAAAGAGACAAGACTGGAGAGATAATTCTATCTCCAAGGTCAAGGTGCTTCCCTTGCACACAGTTGACCATGATTAGATCTTTGGCATTTCATATGGTTTCCTGAGCAGTAGCAGGAATGATTCTTGAGCTCATAAGCAGGAATAAGCCCTGAGCAAGCTGGATGTGGTCCAAAAACAAAACCATCATCATCATCATCACCATCATCATCATCATCATCATCAGCAGCAGCAGCAGCAGCAGCAGCAGCAGCAGCAACAGCAGCAGCAGCAGCAGCAGCATCATAATCAACATCATCAACATCATCTTCATCATCCATTTTAAAATAAGGAAAATAAAAAGTATGCTTTGTACAGTTGTTCAAAATAAATTTTATATAGGCATGTGTAGAAAGTCAGTTAACTTTTGTTAGATGGTGGGGAAGGAGAGAACGAACAAAGAAAAGGGGGAAAAGGTAGAAGGAAATGTTTCCAGTACTTCTGTAGTTTTCAATAACTGACATTCTTCCCTTCTTCCCTTCTCTCCCTTTCTTCAATGCTTACCTTCGAATATAGTAATTTTTAAATGTAACATTTGTGGTTGTTGCATGAGGTATACTTGTAGGAAGGATGTTAGCAAATCTCTGCACTTCATGAATGACAGCATCTGTGTAGGGGCATTTGGGTTCGATGTGCAATTCGAGGCTGAGCCGATCCCATGACTTTGGTAATCTCATCACGAACCTTTTCTAGATGAAATGAAATTGGAGAAATGACATCGTGGAGGGAGAAAATTCTGGAAAAGCCTTTCCCATTTCCTTTATACAAGAAAGTCATACCCAACCATGCCCAAGTTCTACCACCTGCTTTTCCTGAAAAATTCTCCCCTTTAGTCATCTGTTTCTAAGTCTTCTCTGAGAACCGTTGAGTAGTGATCTCTCTTGTGATGTTTACAAAACAGGGGGAACTTATCCAGTGTGGTTATAGAATTCTGTATCACCCAGAGCTCCATAGAGAATGCATGTCCCAAGTTATCATAATTTTCTAGTTGTATAAGAACTACTATTTATTGGTAATTAGCAATTTATGAAGCAGTGCATTTCAGATTTCTGATTTATCTCTTTCTAACAATGTTCTCCATTTGGGGTGACTTACTCTGGATTTCAGGATAGCGCATCATGAGCAGAATCCCCCAGCTCAGTGTGGAAGACGTGGTCTCTGTGCCTGCTGCAAACAGATTACTAACAACGGCCAACAGGTTTTCATCACTGAAAAATTTCATTGATGTATTTTTCTCCTGAAAGAGGGAGACAGACCTTTAACAATTTGAACATTTTATAGAGGAGAACCATAGCTTTCTGTGAATTAGAAAAAATAAAACATCATGATCTTTCTTCAAAATGGAGTGGATTTTTAACTAATTCATTTAGAGGACTTTATTAGACTCTTTGTCTAAAAAATTAAATTAAAATTTATAGTATAGCAGTTGGAAATTTGAAAACTCTTTGAAACCGTTACATAATTATTATTATTTAGGTATGATAATGGTAGTCTTGTTATTCTTTTAGGCTTTTTTTTTAAGCAAACAGATTTTATTTGGAAGCTCTTTAGGAAGGGGAAGGAAGAGGAAAGAAAGAGAGAAGAGAGTGAGAGAGTGTAATGCTCTCAAGAGAGAACGCTGGCTCCTCCAAGGGCAGAGAGAGTGCCAGTAAAGGCATCCCAGCATTAGTTATGAAGGCAAGAGTGTATACATCTCAAGAGGGGGTAGCAGGCTACACATGCTCGGGTACCACATGTGCTTGGCCACATGTGTTCAAGCAGCACATGGACTTGGGCAGCATATGTGCCTTAAATTCTATTTTGTTTATTGAATCACACCTAGCATTGCTTAGGACTTATTCCGGACAGTGCTTGTCAGGAATATGTAATGCCGGGATCAGACTTTTGTCGGTGCACGCAAAACCTTTTCTGCTGTGCTATCTAATCCTTTAAGTCCTTATTGTGTGTGTGCGGGGTGGGGTGTATGTGTGTGTGTGTGTGTGTGTGTTTGTGTGGCTACATGCTGAAATATTTATAAGAAAAATAATTCAGTGCTTGGGTTTTGCTTCAGAATAATATAAGAGGACCAAGAGAATGACTCGAAGGTTGGAGTCTGTGTTTTGCATGTGGGAGCCCAGGGTTTGAAACTTGACATGATGTAGTCTCCTGAGCATGATCTGGACTTTTTTTTTTAAATTATGAGACTGTTGTGTAGATGTTTGAACAAAGCAAATCCAAGGTACTTATAATAATCAGTGATTCTAATACAGGGAAAAATCTCTCTGCCTTTTAGGAAGATCGTGTATTCACTTTTATTTGGGTGAAGATGTGTTCCCAAGTGATACTGGCAGGTGGAGGTGGATTGAGGGCCACTCCCAGAGCTACTTGGTTAAGGATGCTGACCATTCAATGTTTAGAGTTGAAAAAGTGGTGAGACTTGAGCTCCTGAAGTAATGGGCGCCCCCAAGCTATCCCCTGCAGTGGCCCAGTGACTTCCAGGGTTTCACTCAGCATTTTACCCTATACTGTCAGTATAAAATCAGAGCCAGGCACACTATTTCCTGAACAATAACATGAAAATAGAGAGAAAGAAAGGGGCCAGAAAGAATGCTCTATCTCTGGGCCTGGAAATTTATTTTCAATGGAATGATTAGAATAACATCAGCAATGATAGGTCAGTGGGTAAGGCATTTGCATTGCATGCAGCCAACCTGGGTTTGATCCCAAAGCATTGACAGAAGTTAAAGTAATTCCTGAGAGCAGAGCCAGGAGTAAGCCCTGAGAATCATTAGGTGTGACCCAAAAAGAGCAAAAAAAAAAAAGGGAATACTTCAGAAATAAATAATTTTGTAACTATTTCTTTAAAAAATATTCTCATTTGGAATATTTTACTTTGGAACTTGGGGTATAAAACTCCTTTCCTTTATATCATAAAATCTTCTCGCTCTGGAGAAAACTGCACTCTCTTTTGAGTATGCTTTCTTTTCTCTTCCATTTAAAAACATTTTTAAAAACAAAATAAAATCATTCTTGAGATTCTCTTTCATTTTTCAATGTTTTGAACATAGTAATGTTAACTATGCTACAAGCATAGTTATGCTTAGTTATGCATAGTTATGCATAGTTATGCTTGTAGCATAGTTAACATTACTATGTTCAAAAAATGCCTAAATGCCTTCAAAGGCATCAAAGAAATAGCTAAAAGGACAAAGAACCTCTGGCTCTGGGCACATCTCTTTGACTCCACCATTCTCCCTGCATTAACATACGCCTCAGAGACCTGGGCCCTACGAAAGCAGGATGAGAATGCTATTCGGGTCTCCCAGAGAGGCATGAAAGAGCTATGCTTGGAATATCACGCCTCACTCAAGTGAGAGAAGGAATCCGGAGTTCTGACCTCCGCCGCTATTCCAGAATCAGGGACGCTGTCTCGTTTGCCAAGGCATCGAAAATCAGATGGGCTGGACATGTAATGCGATTTGGAGACAACCGCTGGACTAGAGCCATTACCGACTGGATCCCACGGGATGTCAAAAGATCACGTGGCCGCCACCTACAAGATGGTCAGACTTCCTTGTCAAGACCCTGAAGGAACGGTTTGAGGCTCTTCATATTCCTGAATCAACCAGATGCCATTGGGATACATTGGCACGTGATAGGGTCCAATGGAAATGTTACTGGCGATGAATAACGGGATTCAAGTGATCAAGTGAATGTTAACTATAAGAACTGACATATGAATTTCTCTATAGCTTTCTTTTCTTTTTTTTTGAGTAAGATGAAAAGAATGGCAAGCATTCTTTTCATATATATAAATATATGTACACACACACAATATATATATTACACTTGTGTAAAAATCAATCATTAGCATTTTAACTAAATCTGATAATCTTTCTTCTTTGAAGAAACATCTTTTGATAGAGGTGTTAAAAATCGCACCAAATTATATAACACTGGGCTATGGTAAACTGAAAAACTAAAACCAACCATTACCTCCTGCTGTTTGATGAGAAATGCATCAATGAAACTTTTGGGATCATTTGTGTCCAATTTCTGACGGTATTCTAGAAAAGTTTTTTCTTATAAAAGCAAATAATTCATCTCTATTCCTGAGTATTTCTTTGTGACTTTTTAGGAGGAATCCTAAAGCAGGAAACATATTGAAAAGCTAAAAGAAGAAAAAAATGAATTATATTCGGTATATAGATATGATCCTTACTTGTAGAAGAGCAACATAATTATTTCTGAAAACCTAGAACTTACACAGGCTTGGATTTTACTTAAGTTTACAATGTTTGAGAGTGTACTAGAACAGTAGATTTCCTTGTTTATTGAAATGATAAAATTATAGTGAATATTCATGTGGCTTACATTGTGTTCTATATTTCCAGAGTATTTTGTGTATCACTCATGTGGTAGCAGCTTGAGTTAGATGAGATGTGAAAACAGTAGCGATTTTATGGTCTGAACTACAAATGATTTTCTTTCAAAAAATTCCAAAAATGTTTTTTCTTTCAAAATTCTAGATCGTTTTAGGTTGCCCGTCAGTCCATTTTAGTTCTGTGTAACAGGTTAAAATTATCATTGCATCTTTTCAAGATAAAATAGTTGTTTAATTTAGGTTAAACTGTCTTTAGGTCCTATGATGCAACACTACTTAATGTAAAATTCTCTGATCTTTCATAAGTTTATTGTTTTAAAAAATTTGTATGTTTGTCAGAATATTTATTTTGATAGATAAAATTTTTATATTTTGACAGATTCTCAAAAGAGTTCTCAACTCCCTAATTACTTAATAAATACTGACCTTAAAATATCATGCTTAAAATTAGGTATGGTTGCCTGATCCATCTATATTTAGAGTAAACTTACACTTGTGGTAAGAGTAAAATTTCCTCTGAGGGAAACACTCTGGTTTTTCGCTAATGTTGATTTTTTAATCACACCCAGCAATGCTCAAGGGTTACTCCTGGCTCTAAACTCGGGAATTACCCTTGGCAGTGCTTGGGGTACCATATGGGATGCTGGGGATCGAACCTGGATTGCCTGTGTGCAAAGCAAATGCCCTACCCACTGTACTATCACTCTGGCACCTCTAATGTTGCTTTTGAAAATGAGTAGTTGGAAAACTTCTGCATTCTAAAAAACAGCAAAATTACCACCTGCAAATATAACCAATAATTGGACTGTGTTAGCTTACACCACTCAGAACAAATATTAAATTTTTATTTAATACTTATAGTTAATAATTTTAGTTAGTTAAAATTAATCATCTTAATTAGTTAAAATTGATTTTCATTAGTTAAAATTATTGATTTTAATTAGTTAAAATTATTGATTTAAATTAATATTTTCCTTGGGTCCTTTAGTAGACCTCCTTAATTAAAATTCACACTTATATGTGAATTTCACACCCATGGTGTGAAATTCAAATATAATACATATAATACATATCAAATATAATTATCAACACCAGTAAGATATTATAAAATATTGGATGAAATGGGACAATAATTGTTTAATTGTAATAATAAGTTAATAACAACTACTTAGCCAGGCCAACTTGCCAATGTGTCTCTGTGTTCAGGACTTTCCTGAAAGTGTACCTTTTTCTGGGGCTGGAGCGATAGCATATCAGGTAAAGCGCTTGCCTTGCACTCGGCCAACCTAGGTTCAATCTCCATTATCCCATATGATCCCCGAGCACAACCAGGAGTGATTCCTGAGCAAAGAGCCAGGAGTAACCCCTGAGTGTCTCCAGATATGATCCAAAAAAGCAAAAAAAAAAAAAAAAAAAAAAGAAGAAGAAGGAAAGTATACCTTTTTTTAACACTATCCATGGTCTCTTGGACAATCAAATATAACTCAGAGTAATTGAAAGTGACTTGGAAATATACAATTACCACAATTTTAGGACATCCAATGAGTTTCACGTTTTCATTAATCAAGGATAAGAGCCTCAGGAACTGAGAGTCTTGGTAATCAAAACGTTTTCCAAATAACACAGACACTATCACGTTAGCAACAGAAGCATTCATTACTGTCGTGACCTCAAAGGGTTTACCTACAAGAAATTAATTATTAAGACTATGAATATTGATAAACATAATGTTAACCTAGTAAAGTTTTATTTAGACAAACCAAGAAGAATTTCAAGAAGAAAGGGATTATTATTAAATTTTATGTTTTCAAATGAGAGATGAGAGTAGAAGGGCTATGAAAAATTTACCTAGAATTTGGTTCAAAGGTTGACATAAGGAAAACTAGAAATATGTCTAAAAGAAAATATGCATTTGGTTCAGTCAAATTGATATGTACCGGGTGAAACCTTCAGTGTGTCTGTTGTTGAGGGTAGTGTGAAGGGTATTAATGTATAATATCTGGCAAAAATATCCATTCAAGGAGGTTGCATTCAAGTAAAATCTTTAAAATTCATTGCTGGTGGGAATGCCAACAGGCCCAGTCTTCTTGGAAAACAATATGGACATTGCTCAAAATACTAGAAATTAGAGCCATTTTGACCCAGCAGTACCAATTCTGAGAATATAGTCTGGGGGTGTAAAAACACACAGCAGAAACACCATCTATACTTCTACATTCGTCACAGCACTATTCACAATAGCCAGAATCAGGAAACTACCTGAGTGCCCAAGAACAGATGACTGGATAAATAAACCATGGTACAACTACACAATGAAACACTACGCAGCTGTTAAGAAAATGAAGTTATGAAGTTTTCATATAAATAGATTAACATGGAAAGTATCATGTATATAAAATATACATATAATAGTATGTGAGTAATATCCAAAGCTGGGGAAACAGGGGCCAGGAGAACTTATTAATGGTTAGAATCTACCACAAGTGTGTAGGGGCAAAGGGTGGTAAAATAGAGAAGGAACCAGTATGACAATAATAGTTGAGAATGGTCACACTGGACAATAATTGAGTATTAAATATAGGTAAAGGGATATACATGATAACCTTTCGTATGTGTACTGCAAATCACAATGACCAAGAGGAGAGAATGAGAGAGTGAGACAGAGAGAGAGACAGAGAGACAGAGAGAGACAGAGAGAGAGGAGGGAGAGAATGAGAGAGAGACAGAGACAGAGACAGTGAGAGACAGAGAGAGGGAGAAAGAGAGAGAAAAGAGAGAGAGAAGTGCCTGCCATAGAAGCAGATTGGGGAGGGACATGAGGTGGGGGATTGTTGGAGGGAAACTGGGATTTCAGCACTGGGAAATGTTCGGTGTGGAGGAATGGATGATGGAACCCTGTATGGCTCAAACCCAATCATGAATAGATTTGTAATGGTCTATGTCACTGTGATTCAGTTAAAAACTATTTTTTAAGTTTAAAGTAGGACATTTAGACATTTTCTTGGGGGGTGTCACACCCATCGATGCTCAGGGGTTACTTGTTACTCCTGGCTCTGCATTAGGGAATTATTCCTGGCAGTAGTTTGGAGGTCTATATGGAATGCTGAAGATCGAACTTGGGTTGACCTCCACGTGCAAGGCAAATGCTCCCCTCACTGTGCTATGCTTCTAATCCAAGAACAGGTTTTTATCTCAGTCTCTTCTGCAGTGGATCTTGTTTTCCTTACCATCTAGATCTTGAAACACGGGATGGACATTTGTTTTTAAGTCAAAGCATTTTAGTTGCTAAGAGTTACTCAGTAACACTATCTTTAGTGTAGTGGCTGAAAGCCTAGGGAAATTCTTATGGCTAACATTTTTTTTCTTTCTGTATAAGTGGAAGCCATGAGAGAAATTAGGAGAAATTAGCATTTGTTAGGACCTTCAAACAGAAAAAAGTACTTTGGCTTTGTGTGTGTGCATACGTGTGTGTGTGTGTGTGTGTGTGTGTGTGTGTGTATGTAATTCCTCCAAATTGCCAAAAGCCTCCCTTTCTGAATGCAGAGAAACTGCTAAGTTAGCACATGGACGACTGAGCCTTCTATTTCTTCTCTGCATTTACCTCAGGCTTTTCTTCCTTTGATCTTGCATCAATAAGATACTATGCAAATGAGCTCAGTTTTAATAAGGACAAGCTAAATTTAAAGAGAAAATGCAACACAAAATGAGTTTTTGCATTGTTTGTTCCATGTACTTGTCTCACTTGTATCACTTGTTTCCTGTTGTTCATCGATTTGCTCTGGCGGGCCCAGTAACATCTCCATATGTCCCGGTACATGCTAGTGTAGCCTAAGGGCAACTGCTCGCTCCAGGAACATGAAGAGCCTCAAACTATTCCTTCAGGTCATGGGAATGAGGTTTATAATTGTTACTGGTTTTTGGCATATCAAATACATTTGTTCCATGTACTATTAAAATAATATAAAATGATATAGGGTTAGCTTTATATTATTAAAAGAGATAAAAAATATACTCACTAATTAGAAACTATTTAAGATTAATTAAAAAATTTTTTTTTTTGCTTTTTAAGTCACACCCAACAAGCTCAGAGGTTATTGAACCTAGGTCAGCCACGTGCAAGGCAAACGACCTACCTGCTGTGCTGTTGCTCTTTCCTCAACTATTTCAGATTATAAGGAGCAAAAGAGTCATGATACACTGCATGAGCTCAGTTTTCTTCAACTATTTGGAATATTAGTCGTACAATGGCAAAATTCTGCAGATTGCATAATAATATGCTATCAGTGTCCATTTCATGAGTTTTTCAAATTGTGGTTTTTTTTGTGCTAATTTTAAGGGAACACATCGAAATATTTCAGAATATAGGAACAGAGTATTAGCAAATCACTCTCAAAACAGTTCACAGAAGAAGAGATAGATGCAAAACACTGACATTTGGGGAAACTTAACAACAGTAGAAAGCTATTGAAAAAAAAGGCATGTCTTAGAATTTCCTACAAATTTGAAATTACGTCAGCAGCATTAACTGAAATATAACTTTTGTTGAAGTATACCTCATGAAAAATAAGATGAGCTTTGTATTGCTCCTACGCACCTCTGTGAGACTTAAAGTTTTGTATGAGATGTTGGCATTCCTCGATAATTCTGTCTTCAATAACTCTTTGCCCATGCCAAAGTTTCCGTAAGGTGGTCATGCTGAATCTTCTCATAGTTTTCCATATTTCCCCATGAGAGAAGACAATTCCTTATGGTGAGGAAATATTTCTAAATGAGTTCCTTGAAGTTTAAAAGCCTTAATTTGCAAGGACAAATATAATTTTTATAACAGTTCAATTTTTTTTCCTGTCAAAAAAAGGAATGAAATTTCATCTTTTCCTTAGCACATTTACTTTAGGAAACTAAATTCTTTCTAATCTCTTTCAATCATGTCTGTATCACATTAAAGACTAGATAGCATTCCTGGTAGTGTTGGGGGACCATATGGGATGCCGAGGATTGAACACGGTCAGTCGCATGCAAGGCAAATGCACTACCCCTATGCTATCTCTTCGGTCCCATGGAGGTTCTTTTTATCTTTGTAATTTTTTGTCATTGTACTTGTTTTGTGGCCATACCAGGCTATGATCACAGCTTACTCCAGGCTCTGCATTTAGGGATCACACCTGGTGCTGCTCAGGGGACTAATCATATGTGGTGCCAGGGGTCAAAGTAAGCCAGGCCAAGTGCAAGGCAAGTCCTCTACCAGTGCTGGAAGCAAGAGCTTCTCCGTGTGTGTGTGTGTGTGTGTGTGTGTGTGTGTGTGTATTTTTTGGGGTCACACCTGGCTATACTCAGGTCTTACTCCTGGTTCTGAACTCAAGGACCACTCTTGGTGGGGCTTGCTAGACCATATAGGTCTAGCAACTACCACATGCAAGGCAAGTGCTCAACCTTCTGTACTATTGCTCCAGCCTGGCACTGTGTTTTTTAACCTAATAACTGGTTAATAACTGTTTAATAGAAATGATTATAATGTATGAGAACAAAGCTATAAGCATACCTTTCCCCCTAGGCAAATCCTGTTTGTTTAATGTATATTGCTAATGGAAAGCTAAACTGTGAAAAGAATACAAAACAAGTGATTTAATAATTTTAACCACAAGCCTCTATTGTCAGTTTAGAGATCATTACCTTTTCCTTCAAAAAGTCTTTCAAATATAGGCACTTCAGGTCGTTCTGAAAATTGATCACCATAATTGACCAGAGCATCTTTTATTGTTTCATATCCAGAAAGTACCACCACCTTCTTTGGTCCCATTTGGATACTATAAATGGAGCCATATTTCTTGGCAAGCTCAAGTATAGAAGAAAAGAGAAGCAACTTCAGCATTTTCATAATAAAAACTGAACCAGATCTTGGACTTTGATAACTTGGTTAATTTCAACAAATCAGTTTTATGATCCTTTGAAATGAGAACATTGAACTAGCTTACTAAGGATGCTCTTGTGAGTTCTGTACTCATAAAATTATGTAATTGTTGTATGATTATCATCAATTGACTCAAATTTGTCTGGGATTTCAAAGTAACTAGTTGCTGACATCAGAGAATCGACTCATAGTTTCTTTTGCTTACACTTTTATTTAACCTTAGGAAATGTTCGGCAGGACTCATGGGAGATAAATCACTTTCTGACTACCCCACTAGCCACCTGGCCACTTTACTCAAGCCCCATGCCTTGTGGTGTATTATGAGCAAAGTAGGGCCAAGTTAGCTCTGCATTACTCTGTGACAAGTCTTTCTGCATTTGCATAATGAAATATAAATATTTTAACATTCCCTTTTTATCTATAATTGAAATATAGCAAACATCTCCTGAACATACTCTTTTAGCATGATTATCTCCATCAAGCACAGAACAAAACACTGAGGTAGATGCTATCAGCATTTCCTTTGTATTGGCAGGGATGGTGGCTTTGGGAAATCACCCTGCTTGTAAGGGGCAATGTTGTAAGACATATATGTTGCTGGTTATAGGACTGTAATTGTAGCTAAGGTTCAGGTAGAGAACAAAATGGGAACTCCTAATTTCTTTTCTATAATCAATTTGATCTTAAAAGATGGCATTAGAATTGTGATAGGAAATGCAGAAAAGAAAAGCAATTTTGTAAGATAATATACTTAATACTGCAGCAAAATGAACATTTAAATGGGAATGGGAGGGTGTGAGGAAAGCCTTTTAGGTGAGAACCAAAGTTTACCTGACTATGCCATACTATATAGTGAATATGGCATAGTGAGGTAAATAAACTTCAGGGAAATATGTTCTACTAAGAAAAGGTAGAGGTAAAAAACAAGTAAATAAAGTTTCTTTCATTGGTGAAATTATCCTAGTACAACAGCACTAAGGTAGAAATGAGGAAACATGAAAAAATAGCAGGGAATTAACCTGTCATATAAAGTATTATTATGAGATTAAAAATTCAAATTCTGTTTTCTTTAGTTATTAACAAGTAAATCATTTCTGATAATATTTAAACTAAATTATAGTTGAACTTATTCCTCGTTCACAATATCAGGGATTGAGGCTCTAAATTGTTCCTTTTCTATAAACTTTTTTATTATTAGTTAACTAAAAGGCTCCAGAGTAGGTCTATGAACATAGTTCAGCTCCTTTGTAGTAAGGTTTTCATGATATATGCAGAACAAAATTACTGACGTAAAGAATACAGATAAAAAAAAAATATTTCAAGACAGAAAACCCACTTTAACAGAAATATATTTATTTATTTATATATGAACTTAGAATAAACTAAAAAATTAAGTTTAAACCAACTCCATTCATTCTGAGTCAACCTTAAGGATCTCATTATGCATATAAGAATCATTTGCAAACACATGCATATCAATTAACCTGAGGGTAAGAATGATTTATGAAACTATAAATATGTATGAAATGAACAATTATTTATATTTTTACCTCCAGCATGGTTTGATGTGGTCTCTTCAGAAGGAGGATTTGCAGATTCCCAATGATAGGCAAAGATCTGGGTCCTGGAGGAAAATGTCCTTTGAAATGTTAGTCATGAAAATTTTAATATTTAAAATTAAAATAAGGACCAGGCTCAGAATTGGAAGAATGATTGAACAGTCAAAGCTACTCATTTTTTAAAAAAGTACAAGTAATTATTAAAATGATAGTTTTTTGCACCTTAACCTGACAGAATAGCAGCTTCAATATAGTTCAAAAGACTATGGCATTGCAAATAACATTTAATTTAGCCTATACTCAGCCATTATCCTATTACAGTTCAAATGAATTAAACCTAATGAAGTGTGCTTGTGTTATTTAAGCTCTTTCTCCCCTAATACCTTTGTACTTTAATCTGTTTAATTCTTCTAATTTCACGCCCTAACCTTGTAAACCAAGATTTCCATTTGAGGATTAAGTTAGAATTTCAGAGAAATTTAACTTTCTGATAAGCACATGTTTAATCTTCAATATGAAATTCATACCTGTAAAATATAATTAGTTGCACTGTTTGCTATGGAACAGCTTGGTCTGTATGTGTGGTTGGCTAAACAAGAATGTTACACAATGAAATTCAAGGTTCTTCTAAATGTGCATAACAATCTTAGCTTTGTGTACTGTGTTTTCCTGGTAACACCCCCCCCCAAATGACACATTCCTCTGCTCCCCTATCAATGTCATCATCTTTAAAACAGTAGCTGAAGCACAGAAGCACACTGGTAGCTCATATACACATACACATACACATACATACACATACACATACATACACATACACATACACATACACATACATACACATACATATACAATATATGTACTATCGCTCCAGCTCCTATATGTATATATGTGTGTATGTATATGTATATATATCCCACAAGGCAGAGCCTGACAAGCTACCTGTGTCGTATTTGATATGCCAAAAACAAGTAACTATTATACACCTCATTCCCATGACCTGAAGGAATGGTTTGAGGCTCTTCGTGTTCCTGGAGTGAGCAGATTCCCTTGGGCTACACTAGCATGCGACAGGGTGTATGGAGATGTTACTGGTGCCAGCTTGAGCAAATCGATGAACAACAGGAAGACAAGTGATACAAGTGACAAAAGTGATGTGTATATATATATGTATATATGTGTGTATGTATATATATATACACACATATCCAGTAACTATTATAGACTCATTCCGGAATGGATTGAGGCTCTTTATGTTCCTGGAGCAAGTAGATGCCTTGGGCTCTACTCGCATGAGACAGGACATATGGAGATGTTACTGGGGCCCGCTCGAGCAAATCGATGATGAACGGGAAGACAGTGATACAGTGATATACATATAGGGACTGGAGCGATACTGTGTTTATATATACACACATACATAAATACATCTACATCTACATATGTATATACACACATATATATACACATACATATATACATACAGGGGCTGGAGCAATAGTACAACGGGTAAGGCGTTTGCCTTGCACATGGCTGACCCAGGTTCGATCCCCAGCATCCCATATGGTTCCCTAAACACTGCCAGGAGTAATTCCTGAGTGCAGAGCCAGGAGAAATCCCTGAGCATTGCCGGTGTGACCCAAAAAAGCAAAAAACAACAAACAAACCACATATATACATATACATACACACATATATATATACTTATATGCAAATATATGTATATATAACACAATATTTTTATAATTTTTCCTCTTAAAGAATAAATGTCAAGATTGTTATAAGTGGAGGCACTTATTCCTTTTTACTCCCTTAAAAGAATTTCAAGAAAATCTCGTGCCATGGGGAAAAAAACCCTTTGGCTTAATGAGTCTGGCCTGACGCTCTTGGCACAAATATTCGCAAATTAATCCAAGGTTCTTTGTGTGTCTTGGTTTCCTAATCTTAAACTGAAAAAAATAGATATATTGATAAATGTTTGTGCTGAGTTAGTAATAGTTACATCACTCCTAATGTATTCTGAAGTTCAATGCTTGGCATTCTTCATTTATTTCTCCCTTTTTTGTTTAGGGGCAAGCATCCTCCTTTGTTTATATCTGTATTCCCTGCTATAATGTTGAATTTTTTTTAAAAGTTTGCTGTCACAATAAAAAATAGGTCTTATATTTTACTTATTTAGGTTTTTGAGTCAAAGATAGGTGTGCTCCAAGCCTGCTCCTGACTCTACTCAGGGATTAGTCCTGGCACTGGTTGCAGGGACCATAGGTAGTGCCAGGGATGGAGCCTGGGTAGCTATATACAAGGCATATGCAAGCAACTGTTGTTCTATTTCTCTGGCTCAATATCGTCACAGTTTTGTTTTATTTTTTTAAATTATTTTGTCCTGCACTTAAATATGTACTTGAGGACAGTTTGTTCTAGTTTAAGAATCTTCAGCGTTTTTACACCTGTGGATTGGCCCATGAACTGGGCTTTAGCCAGTGGTTTCCAATCTTTCTACATGTGCCAGCCTGCATTGTTTCAAGCTGACTTGGATGAACTATTTGGATGGAAGAATCTTTATCACCCGCCCTTCTTCCCTCTGTGGTGATGATGGCGGTGGGGAGATTCATACTTGGTTGCATTGTTCCCTGAGGGGCAAATGCTTTAGTTGCTGTACTCCCCACACACTAGACTGTGGTGTACTTGAACTTGAGCTTGCACAGTTTTGTCATGGCATCAGAGACCACAAATGGCAGGGTCACTGGACTGCACTTAGAATGTGAAGTGCTGCCAACAAATGAATTCTGCTCCTTATGTCTGGAAGGCAAGAACTCTACCACTGAGACGCATTATTTCCTCAGATCATTAATTCCATTATAGTCTACATTTATATTTCTGTTTATAAAAACTAATTTTCTCTAAGGAATTGATTATTTTATGTCCAGGTTATACCCAGAAGTATCCTGGTTCTGCTCAGGATGAAATCCTGAGGTAGGCAGCATGCCTTAACCCCTGTACTATACTGTTGGATGACAGGCCTGGCTTGGGATCTTTGCTGTTTAATTCACTCACAGTTTAATCAATCTATTTACATGTTCTTAAATCAGGGTTCATGCTAATGAGATCTCTCTTCTGTGTAAACACTGATGGAGGGGGTGGCAGTCACAAGGGTCATTTTGACTCTGAATCAGTAACTGCTGAAACATTACTATAATCTCTACTACGATTTCAATATTATCTAGATTAGGCACAGTTCCTCTTTATACTCACTGGTCCCAGTGTGGGACAGTTAGAATTTACCAGGAGACCACCACCCTGGCTAGTTGAGACTACCTTTTAAGATTAAAGGAGGAATCATGCTATTTTGCCCACAAGTGGGCAAGCATGACCCTTTCAGTAAACAGAGGACATGACACTCAGAATCACCTTGGTGCAGAGCAGAACAGAAAATAGACAGACCTTGTTGGTACCATCTAGATTACATGAAACCCATGAAATCATAGTGTATTTATCCCCATGAATATACATCCATTGAGATGTATTTCTTTATACCAGCTCTCTCACTCTCTCTAGTATTTACACAAGAGATAATCTCATAGAAAGGGACTTGTCCCTGGCATAATCATTTGTTTGAACCTGAAACAAGTGTGGTACCACCTTAGGGAGGTACCACCCTACTTCTACACCTAGAAGCTGATTTGTTGCTCTTTATTGACATGACCCTCCCTGAAGATAGCATTATTTTTGGATATATAAGGGGACTGACTTGAGGTACTAGGATCCACTTTGGTGAGAGACTTGGGCCTGAGTGCATGATCTAAGACCAAGAACTAGAAGTCTGGGAGATTCCATTATTTTGGATTGTAGCTGCGGAGTTTGTTTTAGTAAAAGACTTAGAAACGAGCTGGACTCCTGAATTTTCATCCATTCCCTGCCAGCTTCAGAGGTAGAAGGAAACTTTTTTTCTGATATCGCTGGCGATTCCAGGGGCTCCTTGACACTATACTGCCTAGGGACTCACATTAATTGTTAACGTCCTTCTTCCTATGTCCCAAAATACACATAACAATATGAAATCACCAATGTCTAGAATGGCGCCTGGCACTTATAAATTAGTATAAATTAGTCAACAAATGAAAAAGTAAATGAATGAATGACTTAGTTCTATGGAAGATTATTTTCCCCCTCCTGGACAGTCATTCTTAGCAATATGTAGATTGGAAGAGCCGATTTATTCTATGTACCAAGTACCAAATTCTGCCATTTTATGGATAAGAAAATTGATATCTAGTGTGTTTATGTGTTTTTTAAGGGCTATACAGATTCACCCTAACATGGCTGCATTTGGACTCAAGTCTTTTCCCATTTTGCTGTTCTTTACACCACATGGTTGAATTAGCATTTACACCGCATGGCTGAATTAGAATATCTTGACACCTTAGTTTGGCTTTGGAATTCTGGACACAATTTTAAAACCTTGTTTGGAAGTTTTCTTGGTTAAGTAGTAAACATTTGACCAGTCTAAAAGCAGCAACTGCAAGTCCCAAAGAAAACTATTTCTTTGTAAGTAATGTGACTGTTAGTTTCAGAGTTATCTTATCGGTGACAACCACACTTAAGTGTTACTAAGTAGGGAGTAAAGAATATATGGGACATAAAGAAAATATGGGGGTATATCAATGAAAATGACTTGTGGTTGAATGTTTCAAATGGTCATATAATAGCGGATAGTATGATAGGAAAAATTAGATGTGTTACTCTATTTTGTCTTTATTTTTAATGATAAATAAAATAAATAACGATAAATATAATACTTTATTTATTTATTTATTTTTTAAGTATTTTATTATACCACCATGAGATATACAAATAAAAAAGATATACAATTAAAAAAGTTCATGTTTGGGTTTTGGTCATACAATGTTCCAGCACCCGTCCCTCCACCAGTGCCCATCTCCCACCACCAACATCCCCGGTTCCCTCCCCCTTCCCCAGACCACCTCCATGGCAGGTTCTTTACTTCTTTTCCTTTCTCTCTCTTTCTCTTTTCCTTCCCCTCCAGACTATGGATTACAGAACATACATTAAAAGGTTGTCATGTGTATCCCCCTGCCTCTATTTAATGCTCAGTTCCAGGTTGACACTAGTACCCTTGACAATTATTAGCACCCTGTTCCATTTTCTGTCTTACCTAACCTCTGACTCCCACACGTTTGGGATAATTTCCACCTTTGACAAGACCTCCTGATATATGTTTCACTTGACCTTGGATATTGGTATCATAATATGTACATATATATTTATGCCATGCAAATAAATGCAGTCATTCTGTATCTGTCTCTCTCCTTCTGGCTAATTTCACTCAACATAATCTTCTCCATGTCCATCCATTTATAGGCAAATTTTATAACTTCATTTTTCCTAATAGCTGCATAGTATTCCATTGTGTAGATGTACCAAAGCTTCTTTATCCAGTCATCGATTTTCGGGCACTCTGGTTGCTTCCAGATTCTGGCTATTGTGAATAATGTTGCTATGAACATAAAAGTAGGGATGGTGTTTCCGCTGGCGTATTTTTGGTTTCCCAGAGTAGATTCCCAGGAGTGGTATGGCTGGGTCAAATGGGAGTTCAATTTCTAGTCTTTGGAGGAAAGTCCATATTGTTTTCCAGAAAGGCTGTACCAGCCGGCATTCCCACCAACAATGGATGAGTGTCCCCTTTTCCCCACATCCACGCCAGCACTTGTTGTTCTTGCTCTTTTGAATATGTGCCAGTCTCTGTGGTGTAATACTTTATTTTTAATGATACTAAAATACTAAGTATTTTTAGTGATACTTTTATCTGAAAATCACAAAAAGAGAAAACCAAGACTTCAAGAATTTGACTGATCAAATGAAAAAAAGACGAAATAAATTATTTCACTTAAATGTTCCATGTCGAGAAAACAAAGTGATGAAGGAAGTTAACCTTTTTAGATAAAATCGGAGTTTTAGTATGGGCATTCCTCCGAAAACTAGATATTGAGCTCCCATTTGATCCAGCAATAGCACTCCTGGGAATATACCCGAGAGACCGAAAAACACATAGCAGAAACACTATCTGTACTTCTTTATTCATCTCTGCGCTATTCACTATAGCTAGAATCTGGAAACAACCTAAATGCCCGAGAACAGAGGACTGGCTAAAGAAACTGTGGTTCATCTACACTATGGAATACTATGCGGCTGTCAGAAAAGATGACATTATGAAATTTACCTGCAAATGGAGGGACATGGAGACTATCATGCTGAGTGAAATTAGTCAGAAGGAAAAGGACAGATATAGAATGACTGCATTCATTAATATGACATAAATAGATACCAGTGTTTTACTAAATGTGGGAAATGGTAATGGCAGATTAAGACTCACCATTGAATATACACAAAGAGACTTAAGTGATAAACTCTAAATACCTGCAGGGCTAGCCACAATGTGTAAAATAAGAGGCAGAGAGATGCAGAGACAGAGAAAGAGACAGAGAGAGAAAGAGAGGAAACTGGGGTACCTGCTATTAAGGCAGCATGGGGGGGTGGGCAGGAGGGGGTGGGGTACATTGGTGGTGGAAATGGGGCACTGGTGGAGGGATGGGTGCTGGTATACTGTATTACCAAGAACCAATTATGATCACCTTTGTAATTGTATGTTTTAGTGTGGTATAATAAAAAATTAAAAAAAAATCGGAGTATTAAGACTCAGGTTACCAGAGTGAAGGGGAAAGAAGACACGTGGGTAAATCAGGACAAGGAAGACAGTTGTATGGCTGAGGGTCAAATTGAGCTTTAATAATTTACTTTTTTTTTTGGCTTTTTTGGGTCACACCCAGCAATGCTCAGGGGTTTTTCCTGGCTCTGCACTCAGGAATTACTCCTGGAAGTGCTCAGGGGACCATATGGGATGCCAGGGATCGAACCCGGGCCGGCATGGGCCGGCCACATGAAAGGCAAACACCCTACCGGCTGGACTATCCCTCTGGCCCCTTTAATGGTGAACTTAAGGCAGCATACTCATATGTTGATTTTCAGTGAGGCACGTATAAACTTACATGATGTAATAATGTAATGTTACCTGAAGAAAATGGATGAGTAAAACAATGATTTACTTATTTAGACATAGAGTGGTAGCCTCTATGTTGAATCTATAGGAAGTGCAAAGTTTAAGGGTAGTAAGGTTTAGTAATTTTTTAGAAAGATTCAAGGAATTCAGAAAAACCATTATGTCAATGATTATGGTTTATTACAGTAAAATTACCCACATTAAAATCAGGAAAGAGAGAAAAAGTAAGACAGGACTGAGCAAAGTTCCAGGTATGATCTTCCAATTGTCCTCTCTTAGTAAAACAAAAAGTAAAAAAAAAAGTGAAGAGTTTTCTTCTTACAGTGATGCATGGCCAAACTGCCAACCAGGAAAAGCTACCGCTTCTAGATTTTCACAGCTTTTATTTAGCTGGTAACATGAACTTGGTGGAACGTACCATGGTGAACCAAAGCCTCTATTTCTCCAGAAATTGAACTGCTATTGCATGATCCAATATCACATCATATTTCACATTGTGAGCATAAACTATCTAGCATGACCCAAGTTAAATGGCTAAATAGAAATAATCTTATCAGGCAAAGGACAAATCCTTTTCTTAAATTTTTTTTTATTATACCACTGTGAGATATACAATTACAAAGATATTCATGTTTGGGTTTTAGTCATACAGTGTTCCAGCACCCATCCCTCCACCAGTGCTCATTTCCCATCACCAATGTCCCTTGATTCCCTCCCCCCCCCCCCCCCCCAGTGCCTCGATGGTAGGCAGTTTGCCTCCCCCCCCCCCCCTCTCTCTCTTCCTTCTCTTACACATTGTGGTATGCAATACATAAATTTAGAGGTTATTATATATATCCCTTTGCCTATATTCAATGCTCAGTTCTAGGCTGAAGTTATCATCTCCAACAATTATTAGTACACTATTCCTTTCTCTGTCTTACTTAACCTCTGACTCCCGCACACTTGCAGTAGATTCCAACCACTGCCAAGACCTTATCCATGTTTTGCCTGGCCTTGGATATTGGTATCTATTTTTCGGTATCCCGAAATAAATGCAGCAAAGGACAAATCTTATCCAAGTGTTGAGGTGACCCAGATAGTGAGAGTGAAGACCTGACTTCAAACAGTGATAGGTTTTGGGGCCAGAGCGATAGTCCAGTGGGTAGGGCATTTTCCGTGCACGCGGCTGGCCCATGCTGTCCTGGGTTTGATCTCCGGCATCCCATATGGTCCCCCAAGCACTGCCAGGAGTAATTCCTGAGTGCAGAGCCAGGAAAAAACCCTGAGCATTGCAGGATGTGATCCAAAAAATTAAAAAAAAAACAATGATAGGTTTCATTCCACTTAATATTTGTTTGAATTGTACAATTTTAGTAACTCTACTAAAAACAATGATAGGTTATCATTCCACTTAATATTTGTTTGAATCATATAATTTTAGTAACTAACCTATACAGAAATTTCTCAAACATCCAATTTAATTCTTATTTATGTTTTACAGTGAAACTAATTAAAATAGTCATTTTAAAACTGGGTATATTAGGGACATCAGCTACTCAAAAAGCAACAGTTGAAAACTGAAAATAAACACAATAATCCAGATTCTTCATTCTGGTGACTTGTCAACTTTATGTTTTTTAAGTAAATTGGTTAACATCTTAGACAATGCATTTTTTATAGTTTATGTTATGAGAAAGATAGAAAATTTTAATTAGCAGACACAAAGAAAAGGCTTTGATTTTACAACAAAATATTAGTGAGTCTATGACATATTCTTTCTGGCTTTGATTAATCTTTGCTATACAGCCATGTGTCACATGACAATGTTTAGGTGAACAGCCACTGAAAATAATGAGAAGGTTATTATGTGCATATGTGCATAGAAGATAGCAAATATATCTCAAGCCAGGCCAGGTTTGAGATACATGTGCTACATATAGCTAGGCTCTGACATTATAGTTTTTGCCATCTATATTCATGTAATTACATTCTATGACATTAATAAAATAAAGAAATCACCTTAAGGAAAAATGCCTCAGAATGCACACCTTTCTAAGTAACACAAAATTGTAATCATGTCATTTGTACGTTATAATTAGCATTCTCTCTATGCAATAGTCCTAATTGTCTTGAACTTTCTCATTATTCAACCTACCTTGATTGTTATTATTTTTAAATGAATAATACTGAACATTGAGACTGTTGGGATTATGAGTAACATTTATATAAGGGAAATCAGTTTAAAGTTTACAAGAATTATTGGAAGGAAGTATGTGACAATGTGTAGAACACAAAAATAACATATAATTTACTATAAATAAAATTAACAAGGAGGCTATTACACAGTAGTTTTCATATAATGCAATCTACATAAGCAAATAAAAAGTCTAAGTCTGCAAATTCCTCTAGGTTGTCAAATCAAAATGATAAAGACAACAAATCACAAACCAGCAGTCAGGCTTTATGTTATAGTAATTTCCTTATTTTGTTTGTTATTTTGTATTTTGTATCATTAATTTCCTTAATTTATATATTCCTTTTCTCTATAAAAGTGTTTCCCCAAGATCCTCTTTGTGGAACGTATCTAATCACTTCTGCTTTGGAGCTACCTGATTCAAATATATTTCTGCTCAAAAACAAAAAAAGGAACTCTAGAAAAATATTTTTAGTTCTTTTGTAACAGCATCAAGGTTGAATGTAAAAATGTAGATAGAATCTCATTAGTAGTAGAAAAGTTTGTTTTTACTTGGTTTGAGGACCACACCTGGTTGCACTTGTGGTCAAATTCATGGTAGCACTGGGCTTGCTACTATGGTGCTTCCGAGATCATTCAGTGTCAGTGAGTGAAAACAGGCCTGCACTCTCAACTTACTGAACTGTCTCTCTGGCCCAGTAGAACAAATTCAGAATGAAATCTCGTTGCTTCTCACCTTATAAGATGCAATGAGAAGCAAACAGGTTCACTTTTGTGATACAGCTTCCAGTCTGTTAAACTGAATGTACTCATTAGGATTATCAGTCTCATTTTGGGGAGATTCACAAAATAATTGGCTTGATATCTTCAAAAGTGTTAAGAACATAAAAGTCAAAGAAAGGTTGAGTATGTCAGTATCTACAGCTTAATTCCACAGCAAAATCACGAAATGGACAATAAGCATAATGGGCATCCGACTCATCAAAAGAACCCACAAAATAAATACTTTATAGCAAAATGCAGCTATTAGAAAACTTTTTCTACCATCCTAAATCACCAGACTTTCTTATCTTATTTATCAAATAACTAAAGACTTTGAAAACAAGGGTCAGGAATAGCTGAAAATATCTCAGATTTCACCAAACTATTAAATTACACTAAGTAGTTATAAGACAAGTTTTCAGATTTAGTCAAAAACAAAGCTTAAATTGAACTTCCTGAAATTGATCATTCTAAACAGAATTTTAAAATCAGATTAGAATTAGGATATAGAATAATATCATGTCATAATATGCACTAAAATAATTCAATTGTAAAATAGAACTGATATTTTGAAATCATAATACTTTTGGGGACAGATAAAGTAAAACCAATGCTAACTTAAAATTTGAACTTAAATAAAGATGAAATATTAAAAGCACTAGTATAGCACATATGCACAACTTTGCTGGACATGTGAAAAAGGCAATAAATGGCAAATTAATCAGTTGAAGCAACACAGAAGCTCTGTTGTAAACATGAAACATATCATTTCTAACAATTGAAATGATAACACATTTGAATAAGAGATTCAGTAAACTGTCCATGTGAATAACAGTGTGGGAGAATAGAGAAAAGAAAGTTCTTAGATGGAAGTACAAGATCCATATCTTCAAATTAAAAAAGTTTCACTAAATTCTATGATAGATTTTTCCCTCTAAATTTTATTCTAAATCACTGTGATTTAAAAATATATTCATAGTTGTTGAGTTTTAGACATATAGTGTTCCATCACCAAACTCACTTATGGCTGTTCTCAAGAAGATTGAAAGGTCCAGTCTGGAGAGATAGCAAAGCGTGTAGATCCCTCCATCCCATATGGTTCCCTGAGCATTGCCAGGGCTAATTCCTGAGTGCAGAGCCAGGAGTAACCCCTGAATCTTGCCGAGTATGACCCAAAAAGATAAAAAAAAATTCAGGCAGGTCTGTTTAATCCCTAGTTTGCTAAGGGATTTTATCTTCTTTTAATAGTAAATTAATGTTTCATTTATATTGAAAAAATGTATTCAATTATCTAGGAATGCTTTTACAAGCCACATTGATTATCTTTCTAAAATTCAGTTATCTAAAACTTATCTAATAAAGAATGCTATTTGTTTGGTTTCTCTGGTAAATACTATGATTTACTTAGATTCAATATGGATCAAATAGAAGGGATGTGCATGTGTATGCTTATTATTAAGTATCTACCAACTAAAGCAAGGAAAGCCAAAGATTAACGTTTGAAATTATTTTATTTTGATAGTTTTGCTCTGGAGATCAAACTCAGAGATCACATATGTGAGATATACATTCTACCACCAAGCTATATCCACAGCTCTATTTTTCATAACTGCATTTCACCTATTGAAGTTTTATACAAAATAGACTCTGTTCTAGTAACAGTCAATCTTTTGCTGCAAATAGTAAAGGTGCAAAAGGAATTAAACATGACAATATTCAAGAAAATATGTAACATTATTAACTAGATCACTTAAAAATTACTCAAAAAATATTGTTACTGCTTTACATACATATATTTTTGTTTATATAGTTTTAACATAGATTGTTGTATTAGCTTCTGTTTTATAATCTTTGGGATTAACATGCAGTATTTACATCAAGAAATGTGTGTAATTAGGAAGTACTGATATCATTGCAAAACTATGTACATGGGAAGAAAAGGATGAATATACATGACATATTGGCCTGTAATCTGGGCGTAGTGAATAGAATTCATTTGATCATGGATGATGGACAGCATTCTTTCAACTAGACTCTCACTAAATATCACCAGGCTAAGACATTTTATACTACATATTATATTATGGACTCAGGATTTATCTTTTCTCTCCTATTTGCTCCTATGATGTTATCTTCGCATTCATTTAAATTTGACTCCAGGTGATGGAAAAGAAGACTGAGTTCAGGAATGGTATTTAGATTTCAGGTTGCATATAGTTGTGACCATTATGTTCCTGGAAATGATGATCAAGTTCTCTCCACCTAGGAACCTTGAAACAAAATAAGATTAGGACACTTGGACATATCTTTACCTGCACCTCTCAGAGATTTGTATCCAGGCCTAGAAAGAATTGGGGATAAAAAAAAATGGCCCAAGTTGGGAAAAACAAAAGGACAAAAGTATTTCATTCTTCCTGACTACATTCTCTCTTTCCCAAACCTATTATCCCAGAAAATTCTATTGAATAAACAATCATCTATAACTCTAAAATTTATTTGATAATTAAATTCTGTATTTTATTCATATGGTTCCCTACTTTGGAAACCATATAAAAAACAACTTCTAACTATCTGGAACACATTATTTTAATTTCTATAGATGGGGAGTGTATTCAATTTCATTGCATGGATTCACACAGACACCTTTGTTGAATCATCACTTGTAAGCTTGTTTAGAGCAGAGTACATACCTCCCAATAAACAGAATCATCATAGCAGTTCTGATTAGAGGGCTGTCCCCATATAGGTAACCTTAGAATTAAACCTGAGAAAGCAGAGGGAATATATTATGTTATGATACTGAATATGAAAAACTACCAACATAGTCATTAAAATTCTATTTCATTAAAATTATGTTATAAAAGCAACTCCTTGAGGTTGTGTGTGTGTGTGTGGGGGGTTGTTTTAGGGCCATCCCTGGCTTTGCTCAGGCTGTGAGTTCAGGAATCACTTCTGGAAAACTTGGGAGCCATATGAGATGTTGAGAAATGAACCCAAGCTGGATGCATGCAAGACAAGCACCCTACCCGCTGTACTATCTCTCCTGCCCACAACCCCTTGAATTCACCAACTTTATTCCAGGTCAAAACTTTTTCAAATTTTTCAATGAAGAATTTTTTTTATCTATTATGCGGGAATACACGGTAAAGGAGAGAATTTACTTTTGAAACCGACCTGTGATCAGTCCTCCAGCAAGCGCTGTCCCAACGGAAGAACCTAAAGCAGCTGCCTGCATGGTCACGCTAGACCTAGAAAAAGGAAGAGAAGAGCGCTGTGTTGTTTCAGTACAGTCTTCTCAGAACTTTCCCTGAGGTGTGGGTGCCTGCCATCTACAGGACGGAGTGCAACATTGCACACCGGCTCATATTCCTAAGAATTTTCGTTTAACAGTATTAAAAACCAACCAACCAACCAAAACAACAAAAAACAAACAACAAACAAACAAACAACCAACCAAACAAACAAACAAACAAACAAACAAACAAACAAAAAAGAACCCCGCAGACTTACAAATATTTAAACTACAACCACTTTCCCCTGCTTCAGGAATAACAGCAGCAACAATAACAACAAAACAAACAAACCCCTCCGTAAAATAGGCTTAATGTTTTCTTGGGGGAGAGGGGGTGCGAAGGGATGAGGGCTCCTGCAGTGGACGCCCGGTCACTCCTAGCGATTCTAGACCAATCTGGCCCAGGGTTCAGTACAATGGTCGAAGGATACGGCGCTGCTGCTGGGAATTAGCCCTTCACCAGGCTGTGCCCGGAACGTCCAGGGATACACCTGGAGGTGCTGGGGAGTTTTGGAGGGGTATGCAGCAGAGATGGAGGAGGCGGGGAGGACATGTGGTAACAGCATCAAACTATGGATGTAAATCGGTGCTAACACTTTAGACAGCAACAGGAGGCTTTTTTTTTTTAAGAACTTAAAGATATGCCAGAGCTATAGTACAGTGGGTAGGGTGTTCGCCTTGTTGCAGTCGACTGGGTTCTATTCAGGGCATCGTATACGGTCCCTGGAACACTGCCAAGAGTAATTCTTGAATGCAGAGACAGGAGTAAACCCTGAGTATCTCTGGGTGTTAACCAAAAAAAAAAAGCTGAAAAAAAAAGATAGGCCAGTACAACACATGTGGAGTTAGAGATTAAATTTGACTTGGCCACATAAAAGCCAAGTGCCTATCCACTGAACTATCACCCCACCCCAGGGGTGATAGCCACTTTAAAATATATGTGTATTTACTTTATTAAGGTAATGTAAGTTTTAAACTGTGTATTTAAACTTTTTTGTTTGTTTTGTTTTGGGGACCACACCTAGTGGTTTCAGGGTACCAGGGATGGAACACAACCAGATGGGTGCAAGGTAAGCACCTTATGTTATGGGCTGTACTGTGTTTTGGGGCCCTAGTGATGATATGTTTTAGGGATACAATATTATTATACCATGATATCACCCAAGCAGTCTTCAAAGGACTCCTTCCTACTTCCGTCTACCCCTTAGGCATCTCAGTTTGGTCTAAGCTTTAAGATTTGCTTATGTTGATCATCACTTATTTCTTTATCTTGCTTCTTTGTATACCATGTTGAACTAGATCATCTAGTATTTGCTTTTTCCTTTCTGTTTTATTTTGCTTAGGAAGATGTCCCCAATTTGTATATATTGTGGGCAAGACAAAATGGCATCTTCTTTATTCACTAATCTGTTGTTGGGCACTAGGGTTGTTCTGAGATTTGGACTATTGTAAATGCTGCTGAAAAGAACATGTGTGTGCTTATATATTTTCAGGTCAATTTTTTTTTGTCTTCTACAGATAGGGGTAGAATTTGTAACCTCACTTATGTGAAGCATAATATACCAGAAGGAAAAAGGCAAATATTAGATGACTTCACCTGTCTGTGTTATATGAAGATACAATATTGTTGAACAAATACTGAAAAAAAATATTGATGACAAAATAGAAAGACAACTTAGTGGACATTGACAATAGAACTAAAGTTTTTAAGTAGAAGAATATAGAGAGAGGGAATCAGTAGGACTTTATGTGTACAAAAGCAATAAAATAATTAAAAAAAGAAATTATATGATTAGTTATTAAGACCTTGTCCAAGACCTTGTCCAAATAATAAATTATACAATTTATATTTCAATTCCTATTTTTTTGGGTTACACCCTGCAATGCTCAGGGGTTACTCCTGTTTTGCACTCAGGAATTACTCTTGGCAGTGCTCAGGAGAATATGGGATGTTGGGGATCAAACCCCCGTTGGTCCCGTGCCATGAAAGCACCCTCCTTGCTGTACTATCGCTCCAGACCTCTATTTCAATTCCTTAACTGTAGATACCAGTACTATTTTGAACTATCAGTTTGATGACTGAAAAAAAAACTATTTATCTGGTTTCATTTACATTTCTTTTCTTACATTTCTTTTCTTATGGCATTAGCTTTTATCATATGCTTATCAAATTTTCATTATTATAACCAGACTGTTTAAAGGACAATGTTTATTTAAACATATAATTGATAGTTTTCCTTTGTTGTTGTTTTGTGTATGTGTGTAGCTGTGCCAGGGTATTGCGTAATTGGTGACATGACTGATGACCACACAGCAGAGTTGGGATTAGCACTCCGGTGATACAGGGTGGAGTTTGACTTTGTGGTCTCAACGCATGCAAAGATTTAGCTCTGCCTTTACATTTCTCCAGAATTTGCAGAGAATTTTTGTTAATCATTAAAAAGTACTGTTATTGAAAAAGTTCTATGATAAAATAGGCTTGAAAAGCAGATTTTAAAAAAAATTAGCAGCCTAAAGTTAAACTCCTGTGATTTGCCAAATGCTTAGAATATAATTTCCTCCCTTGTTCTGGGCTTACCAAGAAAAGTAATTTGCATTCTAGCATTCTGACTGCACACAAGTAAATAAACACAAAGTTTTATCTCATGTGTGAGAGGTCTGACTTTTACCCACGTTAATGAGCCTTCCAGGGCATGCCCCTGCCTGATCCCTCAGAATAAATTGAGTTGCTGTAAAACCTGCATATTCAAGGACGAGCTTTTCCAATGTGAAATCAGCCTCGAATCTGGCCATGCAGTGAGACTCAGTCTTCCAGAGCTTGGTAGACTTGTTTCCTGCATCCATAGAACCAGTCTAGGCAGGAAGCTCAGGAATTCCTCTATTCCTAATACTAAACCACTTGTTCACAATGTTTAAAAAGTGTTTAGACACTTACAGTACCTAGGAGCAGAGCTCATTCACTGATTATTTTATTATTGAGTCTTGACTTATACTAAAACTTTAATTTGCTTTAAAATACTTTAAGAATCTGGTCTCTACATCTTGTAAGGTCCCACAGAAACTGAAATAAAAAAAAATGTAGGTACTTAGGGGTAGCCTTCCAAATCTGCAAAAAGGGTAAAAAAAAAAGGCAGAAGAATTTGTTTAATTATAGACTTGAAAAAGGACACAAGCTTTCCATTAATTAGAAAATCTGATTATGAGCTTTTTAAATATTTATTGTTATTGATATTGAAAAGGTTTTTTTTTTTGTGTGTGTGTGTGTGTGTGTGTGTTTGTAGGTGTTTGGTTTGAGGGCCACACCTGGCAGTGTTCGAGGCTTACTCCCAGCTCTATGCTCATGGATCACTCCTGGTGTGTCTCTGGGAGCCGGATGATGTACTGGGGATTGACCCAGTGTATGAGGCAAGCATCCTACTTGCCATGCTTTCTCTATTTAGATAAACTCACAAGCTAGCCCTTCTGGAAAGAAACCAGGTATGCTAGAGCTAAACGGGATTTTAGAGAATAAATAGTGAAATTCTTTCATTTAAATGAAAAGGGAAAAAAAGAAAACTGAGAACCAGAAAGATTGGGTATTTTCAAAAGCCACAAGAGTAGTCAATAGCAAAGCTGAAGCTACATGTCAGTCTGATTTCCCAGATTCAAATGCTCTCCACATCAGGTAACTCGGTTTTCCTTTGTGCAGGTGGGAAGTGACCTTTGAACTTGGCATTTTCTTCATTAGTGCATTCAGAAAAAAAGGTGGAAGACTGGAGGTCCCTGGTTATTGAATTTCACTAATTGGATATGGTTCACTATCACTATCTTCCCTTTAATCATCTATTTGCTAGAGAGGGCACCAGTAATATCTCCATATGTCCTGTCTCATGCTAGTAGAACCCAAAGGCATCTGCTTGTTCCAGGAACATAAAGAGCCTGAAACCATTATATTAGGTCATGGAAATGACCTAATATAAATGTTACTGGTATTTGGCATATCAAATACGATATGAGCAGCTTTCCAGGCTTGCCGTGTGGGTGGCATACTCTTGTAGTCACCTCTAAATAAAGCATTTATTGATGAACCGCAAGGCCGCTTAGCGGCCGAGCTAGCGGGGGCTGTGATAGCCTGGTCTGCTGGGAGGAGTTGTGACGAGAGGGAAGTCCGGATGTGGAAAATGGTGGCCCCCATGGCAAAAAAAATTTTAAATTGTTAATTAACCAAAACATATTGTTAATGATATTGTTAATTAAACAAAACATCAATAACATTTGAAAAGTCCTTCTAATACCCATTTCCCAAAGCCATTGTAATTTTCTCAGTTGTGCCTCTTTGGCTTTAACAAGGACAATACTTATAAACTGCTGTCTCTGCTGATAAGGATTTTGCATAGTCAGGGACTGGATCACAGCACCTGCAGAGGGGGCATTGGGTGCAGGGCAGAAAAACTACCCCTTTACTCACGTGTCTGATGCACCCATAGCTACCGCCACGATGCCTGCGAGACCGCCTATCAGACCTGGTAAGCCATGTAGGTTGTGGACCCCACAGGTATCTTGAATCCTCAGTTTAGTAGCAAAAAATGGCTGCAATTATAAAAAAATAAAAAGGTTGTTATTTTGTTGAATATGCAAAACTCTGTAAGTAAACTCTGTAGTAAAAGAAATGACCGAACAGGAAAATTTTGTCATGTCCATATTTAAGATCCACCAAGGTGAAAGAATCTGAATACACAGGTGGCAAAATGGTTTTTTGTCTTTAGCACATGGATGTGAAGAAGAGTGAATTTAAAGCCTACACTTACCTATCTCCTGATGAGATAAATCTCACAAAAAAAAAGCCCTTAGCATCCCAAAGCATTTAAGACAAATGACAACAACAAAAACTGTCAGAACAAATAAATACTTAAAATTCAACTCAGATGGAAAATGGAACAGTGTGCTAACAATTGTCGAGGGTGCTAATGCCAACCTAGAACTGAGCATTAAATAGAGGCAAAAGGATACACATGACAACCCTTTAATGTATGTTCTGCAATCCATAGTCTGGAGGGGAAGGAAAAGAGAAAGAGAGAGAAAGGGAAAGAAATAAAGAACCTGCCATGGAGGAGGGGCTGGGGGAGGGGGAGGGAACCGGGACGTTGGTGGTGGGAGATGGGCACTGGTGGCGGGATGGGTGCTGGAACACTGTATGACCAAAACCCAAATATGAACTTTTTAATTGTATATCTTTGTAATTGTAAAAATAAAAAATTTAAAAAAATGCAAAGCGTAGAGGTGACCATCTTTGCCTTCATTAAAGATTTTCTCTCTCAAAAAAAAATTCAACTCAGATGGAGGCAGGAGTAATGCGGATTCTTTCCTGCTACGTAAATGAAAAAAGACTAGAAGGCACCAATGCTCACTGATAGGCAAGTGGTATTTCTGGTAGGAGGAAAATGACCCTCCGATAAGGCAAAATTCTAATGAAGGAAAATTTTCTATTTTTTTCTTTGACAGAGGTTGCAGAGTCTATTTAGATTTAGGGCACGTGGCACACTTACACTCAGAAACTTGAACCCAATCACAGAGACCATTCCTGCAATGCTCCCGATGACCATGGAACCAAAAGGGTTGATCTCCATATCTGCACACGTGCCTACAGCCACTCCTCCGGCAAGGGTTGCATTCTGAATGTGAACCTGCAGGGAAGACAAAGGTGCGGTGAGCTCAGCCAGGCAGGGCTCAGGAGAGGAGGAATCCATTGCTCAATGGACCTTTAAAAGGACAAAAGATTTAGTGTTTCCCAAAGTGGTTGCTCTCAGGAGTTCCTGGGAAGATGGAGGAGAGCTGCTATAACCTCAAATACAATTGAGTGAAGCTTTTTGTTTATTCAACTGAAGGATGATAGATTCCTTAGGGACTCTGAGGGATTTTCGTCTGAAATGGGACCAGTAGTCACAGAAGTTTGGGAAACTCTGATGTAACATATTCCTCTCTTGAAAGGGCTTTCTTCTTTTTTTTTTCTTTGTAGACCACACCCAGCATCTAGCTCAGGGTTCCCTCTTGGTGGAGGACCCTATAGAATTATGGGGATTTAACCTGGGCAATCTTTTAACAAGGCTAAGAGCTGCCTAAGTGCTGTATTATCATTTTGGCCCAAGGGCTACTTGCCCTTTCAAAAGAGATTTCTTTATTACAGAAGCCTTTCCCTCTGTAAATTGACAGAAACCAACATTTGATGTATTGCCATTCAGTCTAGTGGTAGTGTCTGAGTGAGCTGGGTAGTGAGTCTAGAAGCATTTCTAATTAGCTGGGTAGTGAGTCTAGAAGCATTTTCCTTTCCTGCAGAGACTAATCCCTCACTCCAGCCTGAGTTCGTGGCTCCCCGAGATCTCCAGTGGTGAGGATCACCTCCCGTGCCCAGAGATCAAGCAGACATCAGGTGTGACTTGATGGCCACCTCATGGGGCTCAGGCCCATGCTATGCAGGGGCTCATCACAGGCTTAATCAGTCCTTGGCTCATTTCTAATGATTCTAATTAGAAGCATTCTATCTGGCTATTTGGGCTCAGGATGGGTTGGCAGTACTTGTAAAATCAAACCTCTGAACTATTTTCTGCTTTCTATGAGGAAACAATTTGCAGAAACATGAAATGATACATGCTTAGATATGATAAAAACAAAATCAAACATTTTGATTTAAAAACAAAATCAAATATTTTCTTCCTTCAAGTTAAAAAGAGTAGTTGATCTGGGTATTAGTACTCATTGTTTTTTTCTGCAGCTTTTTAAACAAGAAACTCAGGTGAGTGACTGAGGTTTCATTTTGCTGTAGTTACCTTATGCAGTCTGGGTTTGCACTTACTGTGGTGCCTGCCATATCCAGTGGTGCTGGGGATTTGTAATCAGCAATGTGTGGGCAGTCTCATACACAAACACAAGCTGTGTGCTCTTTCATTAAGTCACATTCCCTCGTCCTAATTTGGAGTATTTAAGAAAATGCTTTCTTTTTGAAATAATTTTAAACTTAGGTGAAGGTTTAAAAAATATTGAGTTTCCATTAATGCTTCACCCAATTGCCCCAAAGATAACTTGATCACTTGATCACTTGAATCCCATTATTCATCGATTTGCTCGAGCGGGCGCCAGTAACATTTCCATTGGACCCTATCACGTGCCAATGTAGCCCAATGGCATCTGGTTGATTCAGGAATATGAAGAGCCTCAAACTGTTCCTTCAGGGTCTTTACAAGGAAGTCTGACCATCTTGTAGGTGGGCGGCCACGTGATCAAAGATAACACTTTCTGTAATCATAAAACTGTGAATTCAATATTGTCAATTGCTGATGAATATAATACTGCTCAATAGCTTCTTTGAACTTCACCCAGTATTTCCACTAATGCTGCTTTTCTTTCTAGAAATTATTCTGATTCCTGCATCACACTGAGTTGTTAGTTCTTTGAAAGAAATATATACATTTTAGAGTATAAAATCAGTTTGCTCTCAACAGTTTCTTTTGTTACTCCTAACAAATTATCTTTCTAAGGAAGATTTTCTAAAAACTTGGAGTTATCTTCTGCATTAAAAAATAAACCTCATCAAAAGTACCCGGCTTGCAAAACACAAGTTTGATGTTCAGAATATTCTTTGTGGTCTGAGTATTGGGCTTTGTCGTGGCAGTTCAACAGTAACACAGAAAGGACCTACTCATGCAGCTACCACCATCAGTGTTGTTTAGTGAAATCTGCGTGGACTCCACATGGCACTTACCATGTCCAACTTGCCTCTGTGCTCCACGAGACTGGAGAATGCATAGGCTATGAGTACACAGGCAGCAAGGGAGAAGTAGGTGTTTACAATGGCTCTGTACTGTTTTTCTATTGGTTCAGCAATGGCTGAGTTAAAGCTGGGCCAAAACATCCACAGGAAAAGGGTTCCTGTAGTAAATCAGAAAGAGGGATATTAGCACAGTGTTGTCCAAAGTGACTGATAATTATTGCTTTCTGGGTTTGGGGGGTTGGGGGGTGGCCCTGGAATGATGTGGGAAGACTGGGGAGGGGATAGGTGGAGGAGGGGTTAACGTTAAGTGGTTAGTAGCTTTGGGTGCAGTTGGGAGGTGACTTCTGTGACCTAGATTGACCAGGCGGGCTATGAGTGGTGGTTTTTTTTTCACCTCTGGAAAGGGGGGAGATAGGGCCATTAGTTTCATGAACTTTTGGTTCAGAACACAGAAAACAGTCTAGGAGAAACTGAGAGTCTTGAACACTGACACTATAGTTGTAAGAGTCAGGGAAAAATGTAGTACAGAGTCAGCATCAACAGAAGAAATGTTCAGAGCAACTTGTTTCTGTCTTGGGGAGAAACAGTTGGATTGCACTCTGCAGTGTTCAGGATTCACTGTGGCTTTGCGCCCAGGCATCGCTTCTGGCAGTGGTTGGGGGGACCATATGGAGTGCTGTGGATAGAATCAGGGTCACCTGAGTACAAGGTAAGTGCTTCCTCTTGTACTATTTCTCTGATCTTGGAGCATGTTCGTTTCTTTATTCTTTTCACACCTGTGTTAGGGTCAAGCTTCCTTTTTTCAATAGACAAAAAAAAATTCAGGGAATTTTTATCTATACTCACCAATCATTGCAAACAAGTCTGAATGGTACACAGACTCCTCATTTTCATGACCCCTTCTTAGGCCAGGTCGGTATAAGACACCTGCTACGGCCAGGCCAAAGTAAGCTCCAAAGGCGTGGATGGTCATGGATGCTCCAACATCAGATGCCTAAGATATAAATCATTCACGTAAACAGAGGTGAAGCTAGGTCTCAATACAGGGCCAAAGTAAGTGTAAGAAAGCTTCTTTGGTTAAACAATAAAAATATTAAGAGAAATAAAAAATTGTGTCAGAGAAAGTGGGCTGGCTACCGAGGATGATAAAATTTAAAAAAATTAGTTTTCACAGTCATCCAAATCCAGTGAATTGATTGACTTTCAATCCTAAATCAGACATTTCCTTGTAATTGGATTCAGACAAATTTTAGACTTTTCTTAATCTCATGTCTTGTCAGGTGGAAGAAATATTGTCTGTTTAACATAGTTGTAGTGATACTTAGGTGAGCCCATGTTTGTGAAATTCCAGGACCTCAATGGATACTCAATACATTTTCATAATTTTTTTAGGTTAGGAAGATGCTCAGTTGTGTGGCGTACATGGAATTTGATACAAAATAAAAATTATTCCCTTGATGTTGCACTTAAAGGTCTCTTAACTCAACTCAAAGTTTTGAAGCTTTGAAAAAGCCCACATCTCCCCCATATATTCTCACTTTGTTATGTGATGGCATGAATAGCAGCTGAGGTCCTCTTGGAGGGCAGTACACAGTTAATGCAGTTATCTATATCTCCTAACTTTAGAAGAAAAATTCAGAAAGCTAAACTCATGGTCTGTACTGGGAAAAGTAGGTGAATTATACAAATTTAGTCATCTCAATGAATACATCTTCAGTAGATTCCATGTTTTTTTTTTATTAGATGGAAAATTTTATATACTTTTCATGTTTAACTTATTGGTCTCTTCTTCATAGAACCCTTTATTGATTTCATAATTTAAATTAGGTGTACAGCTTACACTTTCTCATAACACTTTCTAATTATTTTTCATAGTGTACAATATATAATAATATTTGTGTGTGCCTATGATTGGGTGGGTGAATGTACATTATTTAGTTGATGTCCATCTCCCCAAATGAATAGTAAGTTCTATAAAGACAAGGACCTTATCTGTTTTATTTGTAACTACTTTATCAACATATGGCACCTAGAAAGTTGCAAAAGTTTTTGCTATCTGTTTATAGAAGTATGCACAATATATTCAAAAGTACCTCAAAATATTTCATTTATTATCCTTGGGAAATCAATGACATTTTTCATGGAGGAGAAGAAATTTAACCTAGACCATAATGAAAGTCTTTGAAAGGGAGATTCAGCTAGTAGTTGAAATAGAAATAGAAACAAATAATTTGTAGGAAATGTGTAATAAATAGTTATGGAGTTATAAAAATATGTGGCTTTGATATTCAGATTAAGGCAAGTCATTTAACATTTACTACCATAAATTTTATGGTAAAATTTTTTTGCAAAATTATGGTAAAATTATGGTAAATCATAAATTTTATGATTAATGGATAAAACAAAAATAATACCTTTTTTTAAGGCCATGATTAATAAGATGAGTTAATTTGTACAACTCATTGTTTCCAGAGAAACTCAAATAATGACTATATTTACTGTGTAGTAAGGCAATTCTCTCACCCAGATTGGTCTTTTTGTCATAGGTGTCCATTATTTGTTAAGTTCAGAACTAATACACAAACCTAGAATCCTATTGACACTTACCTGAAATTTCTCAACAACCAGATATTCATTGCCAGCAAAGACTGTAATTTCTATAATGGTCATGATCAACATTTGAATTGGGCTTATTTTACCCAGGACAGCTCCAAAAGAAATCAGAACTGTGGCCGTGCTGAAATCTGCATTTATCATACTGAAGGAGAAATAAAGCAAAAAAATATTTTGAAGAGCATAAGCACACTGAGATAAAGCTTTGAGCAGCAATGAACTATGGTCTCACTTTATCCAGAGCGCAAGTCCCCTTTCTCCAATATTTCTTTTTTTTCTTACTTATTTTCTTATTTCTTTTTTCTTATTTATTTTATGTTCTTATTTATTTATTTTAATATCTTTTTTTAAATTTAATATTTTTATTATACCACCGTGAAATATACAATTACAAAGATGTTCATATTTGGGTTATGGTCATACAGTGTTCCAGCACCCATCCCTCCAGTGCCCATTTCCCACCACCAATGTCCCCGATTCCTTACCCCCCATCCCCTAGTTTGCCTCTATGAAATGTTTATTATCTCTTTCTCATTTTCTATCTCTCTTTTCTTCCTTCTCTTACACATTTTGAATTGCAATACATACATTTAGAAGTTATCATGTGTATCTTTTTTGCCTGTATTTAATGCTGTTTTTGGTTGGCATTAGCACTTCGATAATTCTTAGCACTCTGTTTCCTTCTCTGTCTTACCTAACCTCTGACTCTCACATATCTGTATAATTTTCACCTTTGACAAGACCTCCTAATCCATGTTTCACCTGAACTTGGATATTGGTATCATAATACAACATTTGTTTTTGTTTGTTTTCGGGGTCACACTCAGCTATGCTCAGGGGTTACTCCTGACTCTTCACTCATAAATTACTCCTGGCTGTGCTTAGTGGACCATATGGGATGTCAGGGATTGAACCAGGTTGACCACACACAAGGCAAATGCCCTACCCGCTGTGCTATCACTCCAACTCTCCAACATTTTTTATCAGGCAATTTCCCTAGTTTCACTTTTTATTCTCTAGACTTCCACACTCAATCTCTCTTCCACTCATCAAATACATTTTAAGGGGGTGTGGTGGGAGGATGCCCCCCAATGCTGCTCAAAGAGTCCTGTTGTATTAGCCCATACATGGCCCCAGTTTCCTCACCATATACTCTTCAGGCACACTATAATTTTCTTCATTTTTAGCATTCCTACTTTTGGTCTCATTTAGGCTTTTATTTTGTTGATCTGATGATTTTTTTCCCAGCTAGTATTTACAGTTTAATAACAACAACAAGAGCATATGTTTACACTTCAAATATGAAATAATTTCCAAAACATATTTTGTGAAAATAATTAATGGAAACTGCCCCCCCATTCCTCATAGATGAGATGAAGAAGCAGTAATTTTATGAAAGAGATAAATTACTCACTATTATACCCTAATAGTGAAGCAGAAAGAATATGGACATCAGTGTATGATATAGCTCTGCAGAGCAAGGTATTAATTTGGACTCTTAGAGTCTAACAAACTTCTTTTGCCTAAGGGAGAGGATTTGACAGCTAGTTGAGGTATTTACTTAGAAGTGAAGCAACAGAAAACACAATGGTTGAAAAACATGGGTGCTCACCTTTTTAATTCCAATATGAAATTTCTTTCCGTGGGTGTGCAGAAGCCCCTGTGCAAGTGTACCCCACTGAAGTCCCAGAGAAGCAATGAGAAGGTTGATGCCCACACTGCTAAAACCATATTTCTTCAGGAAAGTCATGAGGAAGCCAAACCCAACAAATATCATGACATGCACATCTTGGAATACTGGGAAAGAGAGGAGAAAAAAAAACTGGATCAGGAGAGTATGAATCATAAAGTACTTCATCATAATATAACTCATTGTATAGGGAATACAGTGAAATAGAAATAGCTCAGTGGTCAATGGTGTGAAAAACCTCAAGTTTGATTCCTGGCACCACATGATCCTTAAACACTGCTGGGGTGGCTCTAGTAGCCTTCAGCACTCCAGGGTCCAAGCAGCATTTATATCACTGGTCCCTGACATTGAACCATTTGGCCCTATTAGTCAATATTGCAGAGACTGACCATCCTGAAGCTTCCTGAGCACTACTTGGAAGGCCCACTATTTCTAAGGAACATGGCAAAGGGAAAGCATTTAACGTACCACAAAAAAATTGAGTTTCAGAAACAATTTGTTCATGAGACAGCAGGCAAGTTAGTTTATTTTTTTAGAACATTATGTGCTATCATTATAGCTTGTCTTTCATGCTTTCCCTGAAGAGCTCTCCAAAACTTTCTACTCAAGCAAACCTTTGCCAAGCACAATGCAAGCACCACTTACTTTTTGAGAACTTTCCAAATACAACAGGAACAAGGAATATTTTTCTATTGTTCGTCATAGACAATTTATAACATGTTATTTCATATCATGTTATATATGTTATAACAGATCATACTACCATAGGTAGTCTATGGGGTATCCATCTTTTGTACTAGACCATGATTCTCTTCCTTCCTTCCTTCCTTCCTTCCTTCCTTTTCTTTCCTTCCTTCCTTCCTTCCTTCCTTCCTTCCTTCCTTCCTTCCTTCCTTCCTTCCTTCCTTCCTTCCTTCCTTCCTTCCCTCCTTCCTTCCTCCCTTCCTTCCTTCCCTTCCTCCTCCTTCCTTCCTTCCTTCCTTCCTTCTTCCCTTCCTTCCTTCCTTCCTTCTCTTCCTTCCTTCCTTCCTTTCCTTCCTTCCTTCCCTTCCTTCCTTCCTTCCTCCTTCCTTCCTTCCTTCCTCCCTTCCTTCCTTCCCTCCTCCTTCCTTCCTTCCTTCCTTCCTTTCCTTCCTTCCTTCCTTCCTTCCTTCCTTCCTTCCTTTCCTTCCTTCCTTCCTTCCTTCCTTCCTTCCTTCCTTCCTTCCTTCCTTCCTTCCTTTCCTTCCTTCCTTCCTTCCTTCCTTCCTTCCTTCCTTCCTTCCTTCCTTCCTTCCTTCCTTCCTTCCTTCCTTCCTTCCTTCCTTCCTTCCTTCCTTCCTTCCTTCCTACCTTCTCCTTTTTTTGAGTCACACCTGGCTCTGCACTCAGAAGTTTCTCCTGAGGGTGCTCGGGGACCATATGAGATGCCAGGGATCAAACCAGGGTCAGTTGCATGCAAGGCAAATGTCCTTCCCACTGTGCTATTGCTCTGGCCCCAGACAGCGATTTTTTTTTGATGAAGGTTGTGTTCATTCTTCATTATCTCAGAATTTGCCTTAAAAGTGGTAATGACAATGAAATGCATGTGCTACAGCCTACATCTATCAAATATATGTATTAGTTGCAACTCTGGAATCCTTACTAAATCATTTATTGAGACAAATGGGATAATGTTTTCATAGAACTTTCTTTTTTTGGTGGGAAGGTGGGTTGATGAATTTTGGCCCACACTTTATTATACTTGGAGAATATACTTAGTTCTGTGCTCAGCGGTCATTCCTGGAGTTTCTTGGGGACCATATATGGTGCTTGGAATCAAATCTTTATCAGCTGTGTTTAATACAAGCAGCCTACTCTCTGTACTTTCTACTTTCTTTTAGAGGACTCTTTCTAAACAATGAAATACCAAACAAATGTAAGAAAATTTGAATCCTTTTAGGAGAATAAATACTAACATGATATCTGGAAATATAGGTTCAGGTATAGAGTATGCTACCCGCACGGCAGAGCCTGGCAAGCTACCTGTGTCGTATTTGATATGCCAAATACCAGTAACAATTATAGACCTCATTCCCATGACCTGATGGAATGGTTTGAGGCTCATTATGTTTCTGGAGCAAGCAGATACCCTTGGGCTCTACTAGCATGAGACAGGACATATGGAGATGTTACTGGTGCTTGCTCAAGCAAATCGATGATGAACAGGAAGACAGTGATACAGTGATAGGTTCAGGTACTCAATTGTATCATGTAATTATAAAATTATATGATGTTGGGTGAGTCACTTATTCCTTGTAAACTTCAGTTGTTTCATCTGCAACAACAATGAGGCCCTTTTCACATAGTTGCTTTGATTGAAATTGCCTTGTGGGAAGGGATATGTAAGAGACCACACACAAAAAACATACCATTAAGTCTAAGAAAGTGAAAACACAGGTACTTCTCTCAAGACATTTAATTTAGCTTGTGAAACATATAGATACTTAGATAATAAGAAATTACTGAGTTTGCATTGAAATTGCCTGCAACAATAGTTTTTATCATCTTTGGTTTGCTCTGCTTTAGAGTTACTCAAGTAGTGACCACAGCCACTTGGCTACTCCTGGGTCTGTGCTCAAGGATCACCCCAAATAATGCTCAAGGGACCATATGAAGTGGGAATCCACTGAGGTTGAATCATATTCAAAGAAAATGCCTTAACCAATCTCTCTTGCCCCAACAAAAATATTTTGATTATTGGCAATTTCATATTTTCAACCTAGTAGATACACAAAGCAAATGGAATTCAGTGAGGTACAAATATAAGGCCAATGAGATAAGCAAAATTTTTTTAAATATTTAATTAATTAATACTGTGGACAGAGACATCAGTGAAGTTGGGATGAAGAAAGACCAACTTAGGAAATATACGTCAGAGGAAACTGATGTTGGAGTACAATTCATTTGTTTCAAGGAGCAGCAAGATTACAGATTCCAACCTGATTCCACCAATTCCTCCATCTATTGAAAATTGTAGGAAAGTCTAACCAAGGTAGCAACTTGGCAGCCTTGGCCTTCAGAGATTTGGACCTCATGTTTTATCATCAGAATAAAGAGACAACACATGAGAGGGTGAGAACCTAGGGAACTCCATTCAGGTTTTCCCACCATCATAGATGCTGTGATGCACTGCAAACATTTCCGCTTTAGAACAGAAGAACATCTTCCTTCCATTTCGCCTCGATAGGGAGTGCAGCCGGATGACAGCTCTAGGCAATCTATTTATTGGGGAAGAATGCTCCTTTTTTTTGCTTATTTGGTCACACTCAATGATACTCAAGGGTTACTCCCTTGAGTGACCCTTGGCTCTGCATTCAGTAATTACTCCTGGGGGTGCTCTAGGGACCATATTAGATTCCGAGATCAACCCTGGTGAGGTGTATGTGAGGCAAATGCCCTAACCTCTGTACTATGGTTCTGGCCCAAATGCTCCTTTAATTTTGGAAATTAAAATATTTTTCCAGCATAGCTTGCTCTTGATGACTAATTTACATGAGCATCCTCAGGCCTTAGAAAGGAGCTATTGAAACAGTAATACCAACTTCAGAGCTTCCTGGGCGGGACGGCAGGGGTGAGGTGGGTCACTGAGGCCTCTCTCTGCTTTGTCCTACAGGTTTGATTATGAATTTGGCTTTGGTGTCTGTTTCTTAGGCAACCTCTACTCTGCTGCTTTTCTCTGGGCTTCACCCCTCTGCAGAGCTCACCTGACTTTCTTTCTTAACATCACTTGAATATTACGTTTAATTAAAAGATTTTGAAAACTGCATATGATAAATGAATGTGTGATAGTATCTTAACAATAAGAGGGAAGATGGTACCCAGAATTTAAAAGTGGTGTCTTGAAAAAAAAAAACTAATCCTAAATTCTTACACTACGGCAAGCGCAAGACAGATACATATGGGTGCATCATGAGGTGGTTGATAGGTCTTTTGGTGGTCCAGATTTCAGTTTAAATTTTGTATTTGTGTATTACAAGTATAAGAAAAAAGAGCACAAGAAAACTACAGCAACGCTTTGGGTGCTTATTTTCACAACACATCTGGAAGTACTCAGGGACTGCATCTAGCTCATTGCTTGGAGGTCAGTCTTGGCAGTGCTCAGGAGAACACAAAGTGCTGGGGTTTGAACCTAAGGTCCTCACATGCACAGTGAGTGTTTCAGTCCTTTAACTCCCTGGATTCAAGGAAAATTTTCATGATTTGAGCAGGTATTAATGTCATTCCCTCTTTCCACCCAATCTAACCTTTGGGCTTTGTAAATTATGATGATCATCAGGACTGTCTCCTGAGACAGTTTGAAGAGAGTAAAAGAGTGAAAAATAGCTCTCTGACAAACATTCCTCAATGATAGCTCAGAAGGAAGTCTCAGAGAAAAAAAATGCAGTACAGTTTTTAAAATTAAAATCTAGCAAAAATAATGCTGATTTTTTTGATATATAAGTGACCACAGATTTCTTTTTTATTTTGCAACTTGCTTTGGAGCTCTATCTAATTTTTATAAGTAAAACTTTGTTTTAGGTAATAGGATAAGGTGAAGTAAAACTAACAGAACATGCATTATTTAAGTTTACTATTTGGGGATTCGCTTCTCTTTCACTCTTAAAGGACAGTTCGGATGATGAAACCCAAAATCTCATCTTGAAACCTAAAATCTCATCTTGTATTAGCAGAACCATAAGAAAGATAAAAGTTAGAAATTATTCTTATGGTTTTTTTTTGTTCAAATAAATTCAGCAATTTACTTTCCTAAATGTTCTTTTATTTTTTTCCCCTTAGAGTTCTCATATTCCTTCTGTGATATATTTGTTGGTTTTCATATTGTTCCAAGGATTAAATTCAGGGTCTCGCCCATGTAAGACGAGAATCCTAGCCCAAATCAACTGATTTTAAATCAAGCAGTAGCTTACCAATATAAAAATCTGCTTTATTTAATTTTACAGATGTCAAACACTCCAATTTAATAATTCTTTAAATGTGTGTTTACTCCTTTTAGTGGAAAACAGACAAAGCAACCATGAATTTCATCTGGAGGGAGGAATTTCTAGTGTTGACCATGTTCAATGTTTTTTGCCCACTGTCTAATACTTGTCATAGCTTTTTTACCACAAGGGGGCCTAATAACCTCATCTATTAATTGGGTCAATGCAGTTGATAAAGTTGTGAAGGCTTTTGACAAATATGCTTCTATAGCATAAAAGGCATAGATAAAATGTTTATAAATAATTAAGATAATACATGATTTTACATCCATCTCTAATAATTCCTAAGTGAGGACTAATGTGTGCCATGAATTTAATTTTGTGTGGCAGGCTCTTTTCACTAAATCAATTAATAATCCTCTTTGTTCAGTGAAAAAGGATTTCTTAAAAGATTTAAACTTTTAAAAAGTCTTCCTAACAGGGTTTAAGAATCGTCAGGATTGTGTAAATCATATATTCAGGGGCTGGAGAACTAGTACAGGTAGTAGGACATTTGCCTTGCATAGGTTGACCCAAGTTTGATCCCAGGCATCACCAGGAATAATTCCTGAGCACTGAACCAGGAGTAATCCTGATTATTGCCAGATGTGGGCAAAAAACAAATAAGAACAGTTATTCATGATAGATCCGTTACTGGATCCCACAGGATGTCAAGTGATCATGTGGCTGCCCACCTACAAGACCCGGAATGAACGTTTTGAGGCTCTTCGTATTCTTGGAGCAAGCAGATGCCATTGGGCTACATTGGCAAGTCACAGGGACCAATGGAAACGTTACTGGGTGCCCACTAGAGCAAACCGACGAATAACCGGATGTCAAGTGATCAAGTGATTAATGATAGAGGGTTATTCCATCTTCTAGGATATGTGTATTAATGTCTAAGAACATTTTTGGTTATTACAACTTGCAAGGGCAGGTGGTGCTCCTGGAGCATGAGCAAGGAAGGATCACAACCTGTGTCACTGCCGGAACAACCTCCCGTAAGGAATTAATCAGGTTCAAAATGTTAGTAGTGGAGCTGACAAAAAAACTTTTTTAAAAGCAAGCTATGCTTTTAAGGACTTGTTGCTGTAAACTTTTCCTTTGTGTTCAAAACTCTAGAGCACAGAACAAAAATTATGATTTGATATACTTAAGATTTTCTGCCCAGTAGCACAGAAAATATTGGCACTTCTTTTGGAGAAAATCAGTTTTGTAGTTCTACCTTGCTTCCTTCTCCCCTTCCCCACTGCCCTTCCTTACAAAGTAAAACTACTTTTATTTCTTTTATTTGAAGTGTATTTATGAAAACTGGTTACAGAAAACAAAGGAGTATATTGAAAAAACTAAAAAGTGGAGAAATGTAAGAGTACTAGATGCCTTCAGGAGATTTTATAGTGAATTCCTATATACATGGTTACAATAAATTTGTATTCTTTACACTTCAGGTAGAAAATAATGCTGATAAGGAGAACACTGTATAATCCGTATGATATGATTCATTATCCACTTGTGTATTTTGCTAACTGCATGACTTTAGGTAACTAAAGGGAACTCCCAGGGCTCTAGAATATGGCACAAAGTGCTGGAGCACATTCTTTGTCTACAGAAGTCCTGGGATTGATTCCTAACACTGCATAGTCTGTTTACCATTGAGTGACTTCCAGAGTCAGGCTAGGTCTAAGTCTAAAAAAATCCCCTTGACCCTTGGGAACCTTAGTCTCTAAAATGGGAATAATACCATTTCATTCATCTCAATGAAAGCATAGACTTTGTTTTACTTATATATCACATATGTGACAGATGGTATGTCAGAGAAAATATGCAGAACTGGTATCTTCCTAATCAAAAAATATTTGGAGGGTTTGGGGCCGCTTTTTACTATACGTACCCAGGGCTTAGTCAGGATCTCATTTGTCTGTGTGTGCTGGGGATGAACCAAGGTCAACCACAGCAAAGTAAGTACCTTACCTGAAGTACTATCTCTTTGGCCTTCCATGTTTTTGAATTTTTATATACTTCAAATACTTAGGAAAAATATATAATGAAAAGTTGTGTACTATCCTCTTAAAATTTTGGGCGGTCCTGCAAACAATGCTCAGAAGATCTAGGTACCCTGACAGCTATTTTCTAATTTGTCGGGTGGTTCAGGGCAAGGACCAGGGGATGTTCTGACCCTCAGTGCCAGGGCCACACTGAAGGAGCTGGGGAGATTCCAGGGTTAGACCAAAAACCAGGGTAGACTATGTGCAAGGCCAGTGCTTCTCCCTTGTACTATCTCTCCAGCCCCTCAATATGTTATTACCATCACCTTATCATTGCTTCAATTGCTCCATTTAACTTCAATTTAACTAAAAAGTTGGCATCTTTCCAGGCAGGATCTTTAATTTGACATACTCCTATTGGTCTATAAGCATGTACTTTTGCTTTTAAAAACTTTATTTTTCTATTTTTGGAGGGAGGCTACAATTGGCAGAGATCAGGGCTTAATTCTGGCTCAGCGTGGGATATTACATGGTGTGCCAGGATCCAATAGGGGTCTTCTGTGTGCAAGTCAAGCACTCCACCAGCTCTACTATTGCTCCAACCCCACATTGTGCTTTCTTGTCCTGACCTGGAATGAACAATTCTCCAATTTGCCCCCCAAGTAGGGAAAGAAATTTAGAAATAGGGTTTTGGATTCTAGTTGTCTTCATTGCTTTTTGATCTTTTAAGGGGAAAAGATTATTTCATTAAAAAGCACTAATCATCAGAGAGATGCAAATCAAAACAACAATGAGATACCACTTTACACCACAGAGACTGACACATATTCAAAAGAGCAAGAACAACAAGTGCTGGCGTGGGTGTGGGAAAAGGGGACACTCATCCATTGTTGGTGGGAATGCCGGCTGGTACAGCCTTTCTGGAAAACAATATGGACATTCCTCCAAAGACTAGAAATTGAACTCCCATTTGACCCAGCCATACCACTCCTGGGAATCTTCTCTGGGAAACCAAAAATACGCAGCAGAAACACCATCCCTACTTTTATGTTCATAGCAGCATTATTCACAATAGCCAGAATCTGGAAGCAACCAAAGTGCCCGAAAATCCATGACTGGATAAAAAGCTTTGGTACATCTACACAATGGAATACTATGCAGCTGTTAGGAAAAATGAAGTTATAAAATTTGCCTATTAATGGATGGACATGGAGAAGATTATGTTGAGCAAAATTAGCTAGAAGGAGAGAGACAGATACAGAATGACTGCATTTATCTGCATAACATAAATATATATGTACATATTATGATACCAATATCCAAGGTCAAGTGAAACATATATCAGGAGGTCTTGTCAAAGGTGGAAATTATCACAAACGTGTGGGAGTCAGAGGCTAGGTAAGACAGAAAATGGAACAATGTGCTAAAAAATTGTCAAGGGTACTAATGCCAACCTAGAACTGAGCATTAAATAGAGGCAAAAAGATACACATGACAACCCTTTAATGTATGTTCTGTAATCCATAGTCTGGAGGGAAAGGAAAAGAGAAAGAGAGAGAAATGGAAAGAAATAAAGAACCTGCCATGGAGGTGGGCTGGGGGAAAAGGGGGAGGGAACCGGGGATGTTGGTGGTGGGAGATGGGCACTGGTGGCGGGATGGGTTCTGGAACACTGTATGACCAAAACCCAAATATGAACTTTTTAATTGTATACCTTTGTAATTGTAAAAATAAAAAAAAAAATTTTAAAAAAAAGCAGCAGTTAGCGTCTACTAGAATCTTATTGTTGGTTCATGAAAGACCGACAGTATGTGAAATCAGACATCATAAGTATTCTGGGAAAAAATTAGAATGACAGCAAAAAATTTCCTAGGGATTGTTTACACAATCATCAATTATTCTTTGCCTATCATATCATTGGAAGTGTACTTAATGATATTGGACCAAAGCCTTAAATATAAATTTAAAAAATAAATAATTGTAGTTAATCACTTACTTAACATTGAACTGTATATAATAATTCTAGTGTTTTGTGCACTATTTACCAGTTTATGTTCAGTGGCTGTGTGCAAGGCAAATGCCCTACCCGCTGGACTATCGCTCTGGCCCCTATTTTCCAGTTGATAACTTCTATTGACAACTGTAGTTTCATCTTTCTGTTATAAGGTAAAAAATTGTTTCTTTGTCTACTCATCTATTCTTGGCCACTTGAGTTGTTTTCAGATTTTGACTATTATGAATAGTGCTGCAATGAACACAGGAGTGCAAATGGTTTTCCCTGGATAAATTATTTTGGGGGGTCTTGTGGTAGATGTCTAAAAGTAGAATTTTGGGATCATATGGAGCCTCAATTCCTTCTTGAGAAGAGTCCATGTTGTGTTGGCGGAAAGCAGATCAAAGAATAAGTTAAGGTCTGATGGATACTGCCTCTTGATAGATACACAGGGTTTCCTGGCAGGCTGCTCCCAAGAAAGATAGGATACGGGCTTCCCTGGTGACACTGTCTCCACAAAGCAGAACCATGGGCCCTGTTATCATGGTCATTTCTCTGCATGGCATCTCCTTGTTGGCTGAAGCTAGTCAAAGATGAAGTCTAATGACACTGCCTGGGATGCATACAGAACACAGGAAAAATCTGTGAGCATTTTATAACCTGTGAAAAACCTGTGTCTGTCTCTAAAGCAGAACCAGATAAGATCCTGCCATCTTGGGCTAGTCAGGAAGGTTAAATTTGCAACCTGTTACTCCTCCTCCTGTTTGTTTCTCACCTTGCCTTGAGAGCGCCCCCTCCCCCACCTCTTGCTTGGTCCCCACCTGTTGTCTCATAATTATCTGCCTCCTTTATGCTAATCATGTGGAATGCTTTCGTAGTGTAACATTATGACTTGATTCTAGTTTGTATTGTTGTGTGATGCTGTTGGGTATATAAGAAGAGGGAGTCTGTGCAAACTGTCAGCTGCCAAAATGAGAGCTCTGGCCCTCTGGACAAAATAATAAAATATTATGATTATTAAAATTAATAACTCATCTCAGCCTAGCGATGTCTTATCCCTGCACCTCCATCTGACCAATAGAGATCTTGTTAACAATATTGTATTACAAAAATGTTGAACCAGACAGTCCCACCTGTTGTGGATGAGGGTTCCTTTTCCCCCCCAAATACTCACCAACACTGATTGTTTTGTTCTTTGTGATAAGTGTCATTTCACTGATGTGAGATAACATCTCAATATTGTTTTGATTTGCATTTCTCTGATGATACTTGATGCAGAGAATTTCTGCTTAGACCTTTTAGCCAATTTGAGAAAGCTTAAAATTTTAAAAGAAATTGAAAACAAGTTTTGCTCTTGATATTATTTTTGATTCCTCTTCTTGGCATCTAGCAGAGAACACCCCCAAATTTTGCTTTTAAAAATTACATTTGTAGTGCTATTCACAATAGCTAAAATATTGAAACAAAATCTGAAGGGGTCCAAAGCTGCATAAAAGTTGAACAGCTCTTGATCAGAGAACCAAGTCAGTAGAGGTAGAAGTAGGAAGACATGGTCACACTTGGGCTGTAATAATTTTAACTGGATTTTCTAACACATCACCTATATCAAACATGATAAACAGAAAAAAACATTATGCAGGTTTGGTGCCTTCTAGATGCATATGGAAGAATTTAACTAATTATATATAATGGGGTTTAGGATTTGTTATTGAGGTGTAATTCTCTCATATAGCAATGATAATTTAGATGCATCTATTTTCTAACTATTGCTTCATTTATTACGGTATTTTATTAGCAGATAACTGTGTATGTTTATATATATATCAATATATATCATAATAATTTGCATATAAGTATACATCATAGATAATTTATATGATATACATAATTAGCAGATATGATATATATCTATGACATCATATATATGATGACAAACTTTTTTATCTTTTAGTCTGTCTTTACTCATTAGAATATAAACTTTATAGGAATATATACTTTGTTTTGTCTGTTTTTTGCTTTTTTATTTCTTTTTTGCTTTTGGGGTCATGCCCAGAAATTCACAGGAGAAACACCTGACTCTGCACTCAGGAATTACTCCTGGCAATGCTCAAGGGACCATATGGGATGCCTGAGATCCAACCCCGCTCTGCAGCATACAAGGCAACCATTCTACCTACTGTACTATCGCTCCGACCCCTGTTTTTAATTTTTGCTTTGTTCACTGTTTAGAACCTTTGGCTTTGAATATTGGATGACAAGAATTGGGAGCTTGGGGCCTAAGCGACAGTACAGTGGTTAGGACATTTGCCTTCTATGCCATTGACCCAGGTTTGATTCTCGACATCCCATCTGGTCCCTAAAACACTGCCAGGAGTAATTTCTGAGTGCAGAGTCAGAAGCAAGCCCTGAGCAACCTCTGGGTATGTTCCCAGAAGCCAAAAAAGCTCCCCACCAAACATAAAAAGAATTAGGAGCTTAATAACATGTTTTTCTTAGTAAATTGTAAAGCACATGAATTTCTACATTTCCTACAAGTAAAGTATAAGTGTTATAAGATTGGAAGGCCAATTTTAAAATGCAATGTTTAACAATAGTCTTCCCAAATTGTTTTTAATATCTATTTATTCATTCATTCATTCATTCATTCATTCTTCATTCATTCATTCCTCATTCATTCGTTCTTCATTCATTCATTCTTTTTTTTGCTTTTTGGGTCATATCCCATGATGCTCTGGGGTTACTCCTGGCTCTGCACTCAGATAATATGCCTGTGTTAGGGGAGACCATATGGGATGCTGGGTATTGAATCTGGGTCAGTTACATGCAAGGGAAATGCCCTCAATGCTCTATCATTGCTCTGCTCCTCCTCTAAAGTTGTATCTTTAGAACATAGAGAATTCACAATAAATGTACAAGTGATGGAGTTCCTAAGTTCTTAAAAGCTATTTATTTGAATAATACAAACTATAGGTTGTATTTTAGTATTTTGCTCCTTCTGCTATATAACAGCTATTTACTGAGATGTACAGTAGACCAGTAAAATCTGAGACCAAAAAGGTAACATTTCTTCTATCTCAAAATAAATTTCTGTGGGACATGTTCTATTCTTAAAAAAAATACTCAAGAATGTCAAACAGTTGGACAGAATTCTGTTTTGCTTTTAGCATTCTCTAATTTGTAAGTTATAAAATCAGGGAAGCCTCTTGGTCATCTATCTAGTGCAAAGAGAACTGAACTTGGAACCTAAGCATCTTACTTATGGTTCTAACTCTGACCTTCACTTGTAATTGCCCATTTTTATTGAGTCACCTAGAAGCTTTGGATGCGATTTCTACATGAGAATATCACCCATTATATAAACTCTCTATAAAAATGTAAGCATGAGAAAAGAAAATTTCATATTGCTTTTGAAAGCTTTTACTAAAAACTATAATGAATATTACTACATCTCTGAGAACTGCCTTCTTTTAAGAATATCATAAAGCCTGGTATAACTTTTTAATTGAAATTTCATTCATTTTTCATATTATACTAAATATTTCACATATTCTTTAGTATACTGATATGAATACAGGTTAATCTCAATATTTCATTTTTTCTACATTTTCTCTCCTAAATTTACATTGCATATGTTTCCTTTATAAGGGATGGCATTTTTATAAAAAATTAGTGCTCAATTGAAGGGTAAAAGACATTTTGCAATATATAGGCCCACAAAAACCATCAATTTGCTTACTGCTCTAGTATTTCAACAGATGCAAATTGTATTCAAACATTAATTGCAAAGACCACATGCTCAAGTACAAATATATTATAGACTTAGTACTCATAAATATCACTTATTCTATAAAGAGTTCCAACAAAAAAGATTAAGCACATACAATATTCAAAAGATCTACTTTGAGAGGCCATGAAGCCCCAGAGTAAGAAGTAGGATGTTTACTCACAAGGATATAATTCAAGGGTTCTGTCCACGGTTGTTGGCTTGGTGCTATTTAGCTTCTGGTCCGTTTCATACTGAACAAAACAATGAAATAAAACAATCATGGCAACTTCCAGGCCAATGGCTACGAGAGGAAATTTGAACCTCATGTTTGCGGCAAAGACTGGGCAGACTGACTGAAGCCTTCACAGGCTGTGTGAGGTTGATAAGAAGAGAGAGGCAATTTGGTGTGTGGAATTAGTTTACATGTTCAAGGCACTCCAATGACATCACAAGAAAAGAAATGGGCAGAGTGGTAAAATGTCCCGCCCATTGCAGAAAGTTATCTCCATAAATGAATGGTTGCTTTAAATGATGTTTGGAAAATTATACAATGTAGATCAGAAAAAGCCTGATATTGGAAATGATCTATTTCATGATGTTACAAACTGAATCAGAAGAGACCTCTTGAGTGTAGCATGAGTGTCACTGAACTAGGCTCTATAGAAGACCCAAAAATAAACAAAACAGAATAATCTACTAATTTTTCTTTAGGGTATACAGAGTATGGGAAGGCAGAAATATAAATAAGTATATAAAATAAGCAATATAATTGTGGTTACAAAAGTATATTAGAACATAGAATAGCTATATATTTTTATTAGTATATGAAATAATTTTGATGGAGCATTAAAAATAAATCACTGTATCACTGTCTTCCCGTTCATCATCGATTGGCTTGAGCAGGCACCAGTAACATCTTCCATATGTCCTGTCTCATGCTAGTAAAGCCCAAGGGCACCAGCTTGCTCCAGGACCATAAAGAGCCTCAAGCCATTCCATCAGGTCATGGGAATGAGGTCTAAAATTGTTACTGGTATTTGGCATATCAAATACAACACGGGTAGCTTGCCAGGCTCTGCCATGCGGGTGGCAACTTATAGTATATTCCTTGCTTTCTATGGTTTCTTCCTGTTGAATAGTTGGTTATTTTAATTTGAATAACAATTTTAATAAATCCTTTATTATAGTAGCTCATCGAGAAACATATAATGTTAGTTTTCCCTAGCCACTCACAATGACAACTTTAACCACTCATTTGGGTTGTAATCCTCTAGAGTTCTTCTGAACAAATGAACTTAAAAAAAAACTGCATCTCTTAAAAACTCAAAATAATTATGAACACCAACAGGAATAACTCAGTGTAATCAGAAAAAATAACCAAAAGGAAAAAGCATAATTCTTAAAGAATGTGTTTGAAGAGCATAGATAAGCTAAGTTAAGTTTAATTATAGGAGAGGGAATGGCTGGGCCAAAGCTGTAATGGTAGCTGGGCTGGTTTGTGAGTGGTCTTGTTTATTTAAACTTTTTTACTATACCACCTTGAGATATACAATTACAAAGATGTTCATGATTGGGTTGCAGTCATACATTGTTCCAGCACCCATCCCTCCACCAGTGCATATTTCCCCACCAACGATATACCCAGACTCTCTCCCCCTCCCTAGTCTCTATTGAGACCTTTTTCTTCTTTTCTTCTTGTTCTCTCTCTCTCTCTCTCTCTCTCTTTCCCCCTTCTCTTTACACATTGTGGTTTGCAGTACATTAAGGCCTATGTTCAATGCTCAGTTCTAGGCTGGTATTATCATTTCCAGCAATTTTAGCACATTGCTCCCTTTGCTGTCTTCTCTCTTAATATATGTTTATAAATATGTGTATATATTGATATTATATTTAATATATAATAATAAATTTATATTATAATACATATAAAGAGAGAATGTTATTTATGGCATATTTGGGTCTTTGCAGAGGCCTTTTTATTAAAATAAGCAGAATCATGCATAATTTGGGAAAATAATTGTGTCACTTTTATCTTTTTTTTTACAAGCATTTCTATTTATTTGTTTATTTATTTATTTATTTTTGCTTTTTGGGTCACACACGGCCAAGCTCAGGACTTACTCCTGGCTCTGCACTCAGGAATTATGCCTGGTGGTGCTCAGGGGACCATATGGGATGCCGGGATCGAAACCCCGGGCCGGCACAGGCCAGCCTTGTGCAAGGCAAACGCCCCTACCGCTGGGCTATCACTCCGGCCCCTACAAGCATTTCTCTTTAAATAAATACTTTACCCACATGCTTTTTCCCACATTTAGGTACATCATTCTTTAGTTCCCAAATAGGAACATCTTCCTCAGAAAAGTCTTGAATGGCATCTTTAACCAACCTTGCACTCTACACTCTCAATTCGTGGTGGTCTTTACTTTCTATTTCAACTAATACTTGCTTACGGGTGTTACATTAATGAAGCAGTCATTTGCCATTTTACAAGTTTTTTTCCTCACTGCTTCCTGAAAACATGGCTGAATCATTTATACATTACCTGTTATATGGAGTCAATCCTGAGTCTAACAAGCAGAGAACAACTACTAAATGTCATTAGAACACAAATTTAGGGCAGTTTTCAAGGAGGATAAAGCTCAAAAGGTAATTCAAATAGTGCAAGAAAGGGAAAGAGACAGCCTTTTCTTAGAAAATTGCTTATGTTGTGTGTGTGTGTGTTCTTTGTTGTTGTGGGTACCCACACAAGGTGGTGCTCAGTGGCCTTTACAGTGTTTAACCTTGCAATGTGCTCTACTATCTCTTGACTCTCATTTTATGGATGTATGGAATCCTAATAGTAACATGAATGTTGCTGTTTGCTCTCTTCTTATTCCAGGCAGTAAGAGCTTATTGCTAGGATCTCACAATACCTTTGTCTAACTATGTTAGTACAAAGATTTGACTATGAAGCTTGGAAGGACCAGGCAGCTGGCCTACCCAGCACAAGGCGCATGATAGTGTCACTTGCTGGCTTCAACAACCTTTAAAAGAAAACCAATCATTTTACAGTGATTAGCTACAAGGAGACTAGCTGGAGTGCAGGGGTCTTCTAAAGTGTAGAAGCTTTGAGATAGATTTCTTCAGTATCTTCAGAATTGTGGAGTAGGTGGGGCAAATCTAAAAGTATCATGAAATGGATGAGTTATATTCTCATTCTAGATTGCTTCAATAATTTCTGTGTAACTCCATGAAGGTTACACAATGTCCTTACATAGTTTGTGTATACATGCAAAGTGATATGACAGCTATTAGTAGGAATTCCAATTTGCATTTAATTTTGTTTTTAAGGAGATTGAGGGTCCGTGATATATATGAGTGGTTTAGTATTCAGAAGACCTAAGGTCAATCCCTTACATTATTATTATTATTTTTTTTTGCTTTTTTGAGTCACACCCGGAACGCTCAGGGGTTACTCCTGGCTCTACACTCAGGAATTACTCCTGGCGATGCTCGGGGGACCATATGGGATGCCGGGATCGAACCCCTCCTTACATTATTAAACTACAACAATAAACCATACTAACCACCTACTTCTCCCTCATCTCATCCCCCACTTACAGAAGAATAAACAATTAAAATTGAGTACTACTACATTGAAGTTCTCACTCTTGGGATTGGGGAGCTTTATTCTCATGGCACTGGATCTGATTCTTGGCACGGCCAGGAGTGAAGAAGTGACCCCAAAGAACCAATCTGGGAATAGCTCCTGACAACTGCTGAGTGTGGCTCCAAAATAAAAATAAATACAAAAAGCATAGTATGAGAATAATAACCAAAGTCAGCAAGATTGAGGCCCAGGAGGACTGGTCTATGGTTGGAAGCTTACCACAAGTGGGGGCAGGGGGTGCAGTTAGGACAGAGAAGGGACCACTATGACAATGATAGTTGTGGAAATGATCACCCTGGAAAAGAACTGGAGTGCTGAAAGGAGGCAAAGTGATGTACATGATAACCTTTCAGTAACAATATTGCAAGCTACAATGCGTAAAAGGAAAAAAGAAAAGGGGACATGATGGGGGAGGAGAAAAGTGCCTACCACGGAGACATAGAGGTAGGCTGGGCTTGGAGCAGAATGAAACTGAGCACATTAGTGGCAGGAAATTTATACTGGTGAAGGGAACATTTAATGGCTGAAACCCAATCGTGGACAACTTTGTAAAGGGTATCTCATGGTAATTCAATATTTTAATTAATTAATTAACAATTATTTTTACAATTACAAAGATGTTCATGCTTGGGTTTTGATCATACAATGTTCCAGCACCCATCCCTACACCAGTGTCCATTTCCCACCACCAATGTCCTCCATTCCCTCCCCCTCAGCCTGACTCTATGGCAGGTTCTTTATCTTTTTTCTCTCTTTCTCTATCTTTCTCTCTTTCTCTATTCCTTCTCTTACATACTGTGGATTGCAATACATACATTTAGAGGCTATCATGTGTATCTTTTTGCCTGTATTCAATGCTCAGTTCTAAACTGGTATTATCCCTTTTGACAATTTTTAGCACACTGCTCCCTTCTCTGTCTTACCTAACTTCCGACTCCCATACGTTTGTGCTAGATTCCACCTACCTCAAGACCTCCTGGTCCATGGTTTGCTTAACCTTGGATATTGGTATCATAATATATATATATATATATATGTTATGATATCCTTATTGGTATCATATAGTATATACTATATATATCATAGGTACATATATATAATATCAAATAAAACACAAGTAGCTTGCCATGCTCTGCCTTGTAGGTGGTATACTCTCAGTAGAAGGCACTAATCATCAGAGAGATGCAAATCAAAACAACAATGAGATACCACTTTACACCACAGAGACTGGTACATATTCAAAAGAGCAAGAACAACAAGTGCTGGCGTGGATGTGGGGAAAAGGGGACATTCATCCATTGTTGGTGGGAATGCCGGCTGGTACAGCCTTTCTGGAAAACAATATGGACATTCCTCCAAAGACTAGAAATTGAACTCCCATTTGACCCAGCCATACCACTCCTGGGAATCTTCTCTGGGAAACCAAAAATACGCAGCGGAAACACCATCCCTACTTTTATGTTCATAGCAGCATTATTCACAATAGCCAGAATCTGGAAGCAACCAGAGTGCCCAAAAATCGATGACTGGATAAAGAAGCTTTGGTACATCTACACAATGGAATACTATGCAGCTGTTAGGAAAAATGAAGTTATAAAATTTGCCTATAAATGTATGGACATGGAGAAGATAATGTTGAGCGAAATTAGCCAGAAGGAGAGAGACAGATACAGAATGACTGCATTTATTTGCATGACATAAATATATATATACCAAGGTCAAGTGAAACATGGATTAGGAGGTCTTGTCAAAGGTGGAAATTATCACAAACGTGTGGGAGTCAGAGGCTAGGTAAGACAGAAAATGGAACAGTATACTAACAATTGTCGAGGGTACTAATGCCAATTTAGAACTGAGCATTAAATAGAGGCAAAAAAGATACACATGACAACCCTTTAATGTATGTTCTATAATCCATAGTCTGGAAGGGAAGGAAAAGAGAAAGAGAGAGAAATGGAAAGAAATAAAAGAACCGGCCATGGAGGAGGGCTGGGGAGGGGAGGGAACCGGGGCGTGTGGTGGGAGATGGGCACTGGTGGCGGGATGGGTGCTGGAACACTATATGACCAAAACCCAAATATGAACTGTTCTATTGTATATCGTTGTAATTGTAAAAATAAAAAATATAAAAAAATAAAAATAAAAAATAAAAAAAGGCTCTAATCTCGAGTCTTTACTAATGAAACTCAATGGGAAAGATCAGATTATTTCATTGAATCCTCCACAACACCCCTATAAGGTAGGTAAGGGAAACATTAGCAGATTTCTGTTCTACGTGTAAGGTCTAGGGGCAATGAAAATACCTTCCCAGCTATCAGATTTTCTGGGAAGAGACCAAGAGCATGAGATCCATTATCTGTTATGGTGAGGGCTCTTTTCTCCAAACCACACAGCCAGAGAGTCCTCTGACCTCCAGCAGGATTATCACTTCATCCTCACCTTCTTACTATTGACTTAAGTTTTTATAGAATACAATGAAAGAAAGGACTCTTAGCTTCTGAGACCAAGTTTAAGATTCTCTTCCAATGGAATTGCATGGCTCCAGAGCATGAGCTCTCTTTTGGAAAGCACAGTTTCTTTGGCTCCTGTGCAAGAGCAAAGACCTCTAAAGGCTAAACAAACTGGAGGCAAATCAGAGGAATGAATATGAAATGGGGGCATTAATGGACTTAATCCCTTAAGAGTTTACTTTTGTGAGAGGGTTCAATAGAACACATGAATGAAGATGACACTTGAGGCTTCTGAAGAGGATCTAAGTATTGATGAGGTTATTCAGACTCAAATTTTCAATGCATAATGGTAGTAGATCCCAGGGTCTTCAAGAAGTTGAACAGCATGCTTTCCCAAAGTGCAAGAATTTGAATGACCACAGCAGAAAATGATTCATGGTTTTGTATATGCCAAAAACCAGTAACAATTATGGAACTCATTCCCATGACCTGAAGGTATGGTTTGAGGTGCTTCCTGTTCCTAGAGCAAACAGATGCCCTTGGCCTACACTTGCTTGCAACAGGACATATGGAGATATTACTGGTGCCCGCTGGAGCAAATCGATGAGCAATGGGAAGACAAGTGATACAAGTGATATATATATGTGTATATATATATATATATATATAAACACACAACACATATAACACACACTATATATATGTATATATATGTATGTATGTATCATTCAAATAAATTCAGTCATTCTATATCTGTCTTTTTCCTCCTGGTTAATCACTCAACATGCTCCTCTCTATGACCATCCATTTATAGGCAAATTTCATGACTTCATTTTTTCTAACAGTTGCATAGTATTCCATTGTGTAGATCTACCAAAGTTTCTTTATCCAGTCATCAGTTCTCGGGCACTCTGGAGAGTTTTTTCCAGATTCTGGCTATTGTGAGTAGTTCTGCTATGAAAATAAAGGTGCAGATGGTGTTTTTGGCTTCCCAGGGTATATTCCCAGGAGTGGTATGGCTGGGTCAAGCGGGAGCTCAATTTCTAGTCTTTGGAGGAAAGTCTATATTGTTTTCCAAACAGGATGTACCAGTTGATATTCCACCAACAATGGATGAGAGTCCCTTTCTCCCCTCAATTGATACATTTTCTTCACCTTTGCATATTGACAATAAAATGTTGCTGGAGAATAAGAGTGCTAAAATATTTTCAAGATTTTCTAAGCCCTACACATTGATTTAGATGTTTATCCACTGTGCTTAATCAATTCCACAAGGGAACAAAATTGTCTTCATTATGATATATAACTATCTCCATTATATTTAAAATATTTAAATAGTTACTCAGCTGCCATATTGGGTATCCATTCCAGCACCTCCATTTGGCTCTCTTTAATGATTTCTTTTAAAAATAAACTTTGGGACTTAAATTATTTGATGAATTCTCTGTCCACCTTTGCTTCACAAGAAACAGAAAGATCAAAATATTTTTTTGTTGTGTATAATATCTAGTGAAGAATAGCATTTTCCATATTCCCACGAAATGTTTTTTACATCTTATATCTTTCCTTGAATGCTCTGAACCCTCTATTCTTCCCCTTTCAGATATTGCTCTTTAGCTTTTACTGTTGTGTTTAACGTTTGTCAGAACTCTAACCCTGAGCTAGGTTACAAGAGTGATGGAATGAGCACCAGCAAACCCCAAACAATTGTTCAAAATTAAGGCCCGTGTCTAAAATCAAGAGTTTGTAACATTTTTTGTAATTTGCATACTTTGGAAGCTTGTTTAAGTACCTGAATATTATTATAAAAAATTTTAATCACTGTATCACTGTCTCCATTCATCATCAATTGCTCGGCGGGCCCCAGTAACATTCCATTGTCTATCCATGCTAGTAGAGCCAATGGCATCTGCTTGCAGGAACATAAAGAGCCTCAATCCATTCGGAATGAGGTCTATAATTACTGGTATTTGGCATATCAAATACCACGGGTAGCTTGCCAGGGAACTACTCTTGTAGTCATATCTAAGTCAGCATTTTGTGTGCACTTGGGGCGTGGAGCCAGGCTGTGAAGGCTGCTCTGCTGGGTGGAGTTCTGCGGAGAAGCGGGTGGAAAATGGAGGCCCACATGGGTGGGGGGGCGTCTGGCTTGTTGCGAGGCTCTGCTGGGGTGGCGGCCAGGGCTAGAACCTCCATCCTCGGGCACCTTGGAGTGGCTGGGAGGGAGAGCCGTCAGCTCTGCCCCATGTCTGTGAGTCTCTGGACCGCGCGGGGTTAAAGACTTCAGGGTGGAACCGATGTTCAGCCTGAAGAGTCACCCGCGATTTTAATATGAAAATAAAATATGTAAAATTATTAAAGAAACCAGTTGTTTTGAAAGTTGTCTATAAAATATAATAAATGAGCAAGATGTAGGGCAGTAACTAGTATAGCTAAAGTAGAAATAATGAGAACAGTTGATCATTACTCATTTTGACATATATGAAAGAGATATAATAAAAGGAACAATTTTGTGGTTTCTATTTAGTGGAAAAATCACAAATCCTTCTAATCATATTTTAATTTACTACATCTCAATACTAAATTGTGATGCACGTGAAATGGAATACTATCAGCTGTAAGAAAGGATAAAATTTGGACAGGAGTGATAGCTCAATGGGTAGAGCATTTGCCTTGCATGCAGCCTACCCAGGCTCAATTCCAGTCATTCCCATATGGTCCCCCAAGCACTGCCAGGAGTAATTCCTGAGTGCAGAGCCAGGACTAACCCCTAAGAATCGCTGGGTATAACCAAAAAAAAAAAAAAAAAGAAAAGAAAAGGAAAGATGAAATCTTGCTTTTGCTATAACTTGGATGAAATGTTAAATCATCATCTGGTATCATGTTAAGTAAAGTAAGTTAGAGGGAAAAGGACAAATGTCAGATGATCTCCCTCATAAGTGGCAAAAGCAAGAGAATGAATAATATCCAAGTGCAAATGACCTTGATTCTAGAACTGTAACTGCTGGAAGGAAGGGCAGGGGAGAGGCGCCAAGGGTAGAGGAAGGGGCAGTCTAGAAGTGACATAAGGGCAGTGGTGGAGGTTATTGGACACTTTGGTGGCTTTGGAGGTACAGTAACTTTGTCCAGCAGAAGGATAAACTTGTGCACTTGTAGCAATGTTACCTTAATAAAAATACATTCAAAATTTATGTGAGACTGGAAAGATAGTACAAGGGATAAAGCACTTGATTGTATGTGGCCAACAGAGGCTCAATCCTCAGCCCTCCATATGGCCCCCAAGCACCGCCACTATTGATCTCTGAGCAGAGAACCAGTAAATCTACTACTAGGTATGCCACCCTCTTAAAAAGAAGCCAAAAAATCCCCCAAACAGCAACACACAACATACTCACACACACACACACACACACACACTACCACCACCACCACCACCACCAATACATGTATTAAGATAACTTGCACAATATGCCTTTCTTTGGATCTGTTTGATATTTTCTTATGAATAGACACTGTTTATAGATTTTGGGATTAAATGCTCCAAATGTGAGATGCCTTTCTCACCCTGTTTAATCTGGAGTAGACCATTTTGGTGTGTCTCAATACAACTGAAATCAACCCTGTTACATAGTTAGGGTTAAAGGAACACTTACACTTGAAAAGGTCCTTCTTCACAGTCTTATCAAGAAAGGACATGCCTTTATGGTGGCGGATGTGTAGTTGCTCAGGTACTATCGTAGTGAATGTGGTGAGTATTCTCAACATAAAAAGGTAAGAAACTAAATCCCTAAGATTCCACATTGAAAACCAAGAATAAATTAATATTAAAAATAAGAGACAGGGCGGAGCAATAGTCCAGCGGGTAGGGGCGTTTGCCTTGCATGCGGCCAGCAGGTGCCAGCCCGGTTCAATTCCCGGTATCCCATATGGTCCCCCTAGCACCGCCGGGAGTAATTCATGAGATCAGAGCCAGGAGAAAACCCCTGAGCATTGCCGGATGTGACCCAAAGAAGCAAAAAAAAAAATAGGAGAGACATATCAACAGGCTGAGCACATGCTTTGCATGCAGGTGGACTGGTTTCAATCCTTAGTATCACAAGTTTCATTGTGAAAGTTGCCGAGTACCACCAAGAGTAACTTCTGAGCTCAGCTAAGAGATTCTGAATACCACTCTGGGTGGTCAAACACAAACCAAAAATCAAAGTAGATGTGTCTTAGATAGAAATTTGCAGAAATATTTCACTGTTAATTATTTCATCTACAGGGATTGCTTATTCATCTATTTAAACAATGAACTAGTTTAAACATATGGCTATTAGAATTAATCAGAAAGAGAAGTACACTTTTTAATTCATATTTATTTCTGTTTTTATGTCCCTAACAGTCTTAGAGTACTAAATCTCTATTAACAATATTTTGAATCAAGAATGTGACTGGGAATACCAAGCCTTTTGATGTGCTCCTGTGAATGCTCAGTGAGGCATTTCAGCCCATAATTCAAAGTACCTACGTAATAGAAATCATAAAACTTAGTTCAGGTTTGTCTGCACTCTTTTTGAAACAAGATTTATAAGTCTCCATAAGCAGGATCTGAATACCTTTAACATGATTTCCCTGAAACAATTCCAGGACCAGGAACAACTTTGTTAAAAAGTAGACAGGCCATGACAGCTGCTCCCTTGTGGGGAGCCTCTGGGGTCCCCAACGCTGCTCCTCGCTGATTTAAGGCCTCAGTCACTGCAGGTTCACAAACTTGAATGAACAACAAACATTTGGTCTCTAGGATCATTTCACAATTTTTTGTTGTTTAAATACAGTTGGAACATTCATGTTCTCCATTATTTGCTCTGTCTGACAAACCGTACACTCTTCCTCCAATTCAAATACAGAAAGCTAAGGAACATTCCAAACCACACAAACAGAAAAGGGAGTAGTGGGGAACAAGAAGCTTATGAAACAAGAATATTTTTTAAAGAAAAAAAAGAACAAAGTATTGTCCCCTAGATTTACTACCATTTGCTAAACCAGTATACCCAATGAAATCACACTGTATCACTGTGTCACTGTCTTTCCGTTAATCATCGATTGGCTCGAGCGGGCACCAGTAACATCTACATATGTCCTGTCTCATGGCAGTAGAGCCCAAGGGCACCTACTTGCTCCAGGAACTTAAAGAGCCTCAAACCTTTCCATCAGGTCATGGGAATGAGGTCTATAATTGTTACTGGTATTTGGCATATCAAATACAACACGGGTAGCTTGCCAGGCTCTGCCGTGCGGGTAGCATAATCATCTCTAACTCCAGCATTTATTGATGAACTGTGCGGCTGCAAGTGGTGGCACAAGCTGGGCTGTGATAGGCTGGTATGCTGGGTGGAGTTCTGACAAGAGGGAAGTCCAGATGTGGAAAATGGAGGCCTTCATGGAGTGGGGGGGTCGTCTGGCTTGTTGCAAGGCTCTGCTGGGGTGGCGGGCCAGGGCTAGAACCTACCTTCCCTCAGTGGCTGGGCACAGGGAGAGCCAGTAGCAGCTCTGCCCCATGTCTGTTAGTCTCACCCAATTAAATAAAAATCAAAATAAAGGAAAGGGGGGGCTGGAGGAGAGTTTAAGGAATGGGAAATGGCATCTACCTCTCAGGGAGATCCCGCCCACCTGATTAGTGTTTGGCAGTTGGGCCCCAGGGACGATGGAGCTGAAGTGAAAGGGAAGTCTCATATAGCAACAGGCCTCAAGCAAGCTGTTGTTCAAAGATAACGCTGGAACTGAAGGGCCTCTAGAAAGCAAGACGGCTCCCCCCCTGTTTTCCCTTCCAGAGTTTGATGCTTCTCCCCACCACTTGTTATGTTTCTGCTTATCAGCCCACCTCAGCTTGCTGAACTTTAGACACTACTGTGCCTTTGGGGTGTTTGGTGGCATTTTTAATGCCCACTGGGTTCCTGCTAGTGGCCAGCTCTTTATCCAGGTTAACTATGATCTTTAAAGCAGTCTCCCAAGTTGATGTGTTGCTTTTTGTTATTTACAAATAAGACTATAACATAACCGTCAAAGTCATGTTACATAACAGCCAAAGTTACCTTATATAACATCCAAAGTCATTCATACCATCCAATTTTTGGCCTTACATTAAAATTCAAGACAGAGAGAGAGAGAGAGAGAGAGAGAGAGAGAGAGAGAGAGAGAGAGAGAACCTGCCATAGAAGCAGGTTGTGGGGGGCAGGGATGGTGGGTGGGAGGGGAAACAGGGCACATTGGTGCTGGGAAATGTGCACTGGTGGAAAGATGCATGTTGAAACACTATATGATTGAAACCCAATTTTGTAATGTTCTATCATACCGTGACTCAATTAAATAAATAAATAAAACAAATAAATAAAATGCAAGATTCTCCAATTCTGCAACTATTCTTTTCCTTTGACTAGTTGAATTTGCTGTTCTTATTCATATTCTGTGCTACCATTCATAAAGATAGAAACAACTGTATATGTATATAAACATACATAGAACATTTATCTTGTCAACTTCTACATGTAGCAGTGACTTGGCAACATATGGACTAACTTTTCTAGACATCTGTAAGTGATGGCCAAAATATCACCTCTTAATGCCATCCTTTTTTGAGAAAAAAAATAATATCGTATTTCTCTCATTATAAAATCCATTCACTCCTTTCTTAGGATGCATCCTACATTCAGCCCTTGTATTCGCAGCTCTATTCCATTATCTCTGCATCTGGCAGAGGGAGACGTTGGGGTAATATAAAAAAAGAGTTTAAAATATAAAACAGAATATGAAACAGCAGCACAGTTATTGAGAGCACTATCCTCCCACCTTATCGAATTTGCATCATCTTACAAACATCCTCCCTTCTCATCTTTCCCAGATATGCTAGGAAAAACAGAAATCTAGTAGAGTCACTCCTGAAGACCCACTCTCTTGACTGCAAGCACACATTTATAAAGGTGTCTATGTCAGCCCTTTAATCTTTTACTGCCCAGTTTTGGACTAAATTACTTAATTACCCATTCTTATTTTCTATGAAACTGTTCACTCTAAGGATCATGTCCTTCTGTCCATTATCCAATATTATGGGTAATGAGCTATGTTTTGGTTTTGAAAACATGAGTCACTGACTCAAACCAATGCAATATATTTATTCTGATTCTTTTATAACACTGAGCATTTGCAGTGATCAGAGAAAGCAAAGTCCAGTGATGAGAGGTCAGATCTGTTCTCATCAGGACACATTTCTCACTTTCCAGGACCAGTTTGCACAAGGAAATGGCTACATACTCTTTGCTCTCTCTGTCTCTTTTACTAGCATTCAGGATATGTTTTAATTGAAATTTTGTGCCTCAGGCTGTAAGGCATCTAAGACTTGATTCATCCTATTTTATTGTCCACTCATTGTATGGATACAGGTGGCCAACTCAAACTGTGCAACAGAATATCTGCTTATATGACCTTTCAAACTAGGGAGAGTATTCTAATGGGAATCAGAATGTAAGGATTTAAAGTATCTTTTTTAATGTCAATGGGGCTCTGTCAGGAATCATGAATGAGTCATTCCACTGGGCCATGCCCCATTGAGGCATTTCTTTAACAGGACAGGTTTCCATTGTTCTCATGCATAATATATGAGTACGTCATTCACAATTGCAAATCTATCAGCAAAAACTCAACCCTGGAGATATTTTTTGTGTTCTATTCTTCCTTGGCTGCAAGGAAAACAGCAAACAATTTAGCATATTAAGCCAACCTGGTCTAACTTTTCAACCAGTGTGGTGGCCTCTTAATTAGGTTGTTGTCTATTTACTTAGGAACTTTATCCACAAACCAGCAGCTCATTGTCAGTTAGTGGAGAGCTAACTGCCTTGTGAGGAATTTTCCAAGTACCCATTCCCTCACAGTGTTGGAGCGATCTCAGAGCAGAGGGTGCTCTGCTTTCTTCCTTGCATTATTATAATAACAAGATCCTGTAATAAAAGTCTCCATGCCACTAAGGAAGTTTTCTGGGCACTGCTATCCCCAGTAGAACATATTTCCATTATCTTAGACATTATGTCTATCTGAAATTTTTAGATCATTTCAGGTCCTACAATCGTTGGGGTAGTTTTAATTAAGGTCTGCTAGGAAGGTCATTAAAATGTCTCTTTCATAAAAAATGTTTCAGCTCAAGTTACAATGTCTGTCACTTGACACTCACAGGTTTTGCTGTGTTTCAACCTACCTTCCATGTTAGCTAATAATACAGATAATTTGTTCTTGTCAACATCTCAGCCTCTATACACAATGGGTGTCAACAATCTAACTCTTATTTAGTACAACAAATAACAGTGATCAAAGGATAAATGTACACAATATTTGATTGAGAAACAGTCACCAATCAGGTTAGTTTCCATCCTCCATGAGGAAAACAAGTGAAAAAATGCAGTCAATTTACACGATGCCTGATCAGAAATATCAGTTCTACAAATTTATCTGTTTTTTTTCTGCACTATCTTCCCCTCCCATTTTACTTTCTCTTTGGACTTGCTACAGATTTAGCTAAAAAAATAGAAGGGGAGAGAGATGCAGAGACAGAGAGAGACAGAGAGAGAAAGAGAGGATATGGGGGTACCTGCTACTGAGGCAGCCTGAGGGGTGGGCTGGGAGGGGGTGTGTGTATACTAGTGGTAGTGATGGGGCACTGGTGGAGGGATGGGTGCAGGAATACTGTACTACCAAGAACCAATTATGAACACCTTTGTAACTGTATGTTTCACTGTGGTATAATAAAAAAGATTTAAAAAAGGTAAATAATAATATGTTCATAAGTCACTTCCATAAGATGTTCAGGAAAAGAAAGTCCAACTCTATTATATGAATTATTGTAATTTTAGTGATCCTATCAACAAACTGTGGTTTCATGTTCTCTCCGTCTAACAGCAATCTCAGACAAGGCTTCACTGTTTAATGATGGGACAATAGTGAATGGCATTTCTTTGCCAAGAATCCTGTGATGCTAGTGACCAAACACTTTCAGGTTGCATGCGAGGCAAGCCTCCTACCTGTTGTAATATCTCTCAGATCCCTAGAATAATGATTTTATTTATAAGGCTCATGTAGAATGGGACTCCGTAATCATAGCATTTACCATGTCCTGAGGAAGGGGCATAGTCAGTAATAAATATAAAAATATTTTTTAAAAATTACCCCTTTAAGATTTGTCTCCACTTCAGATGCATTAGAGCTAGTGATAGCTTAACTTCTTTAAATCCCATTTTTAGTTTGTTTTGTTATTTCCCAAGAACTCATTGCCAGGGAGTCCCCCTATCTACCTGCCTGCTTTATTCACTAATGTGGAGAAACATTTTAAGAACTAGATAGCTGGTTTATCAAATAAGAACACAATTTAGAAAGAGCCATATGGAAAAATTCATAGTTAAGTATGAGGAAATATTTTAGTTTCTACAACTTCTAAGTGCGGGCTATTGCCCCTATGTGTCCATGTGTTCACCATCTCAGAATTCTCTAAATCTGTTCTTCACATAAAGGTTTTGCTACTTAGATATGTCAGATTAAATACAGTACTATGTCTTCTCCCTTCTCTGGAAATCATGGGGGATGGGAATAAAACTTCCAGCCCTCTACTTGATTGGCTATTTTCTCAGAGCACACTATATTGCCTATATTAGCATAAAATTCACTTAATATGTAGTGACAAAAAAAGAGGCAACTGAAGGAAGAAAAGTAATGTAAATAAACTTGGGAGATAATAGTATCTAAAATGTGATTCTAAATTTATTGGGTTCTTTGCTGAGAATATTAGATAAAACACAGTTTAGAGATTTTGTGTTTTGTTTCTGAGTGCACAAAACATTTTACAGTCAAATAACAAGGGATTGATTTATTTACAGTTAAAGAAAGGGCACAATGAATACTAATTTGAAAACTTCCCTAAGACTGACAGTATCTCTTAGTTTTCTTTGGAACTTTTTGCTCTGAGCGAGTTTTGTTTACCTGCATGATGAGAGCTTCACAGTCATCATTATTGTGTAATTGGATTAATTATAAAACACAAGTCCTACTATTAACTATGAAAAATTTGAGATACAGAGGAGTTAAGTAACTTATACAGTGATTATTGAGTCTGTACAAAATTGGAGTTTTCCTAAAGTACCATCTGATTTTTTAGGATTTTTTTTTTCTAGCAATGAACATTAACACCTGACTCCCTGATAGGTTTGATGACCACACCCATTGTAGACAGAGGGACAGAGACAAGTTAAATGAATAAACAGGAAAGGTTTATTCCAGGGCATTAGGTGTGTGCCTTACTGACCTCTGGTGAGGTTGGGATAGAGCTTTACCTGGGAGAGGTTTGGTGGGGTTTTTAGTCTCTTTGGTCAGAAGGGGAACACAGGACAACATGATATCTCTGCCAAGAAGGGAAAGAAAAGGGTGTGCTCTTTGGTGGAAGGGATACAGAAGATGGTGTGGTTTGTCATGACATTCCTTTATCCACAGAGGGTGGACACAATACACCTAATACAGGCTATAATACATAATACAGCCTGGTAGAATGCAGTCTGGGTCTCTGTGATGGGGAGGGAGCATGGTGAACAAACCTTATACTTATTTTCTGGATAGGGAGCAAACACAACCTTATCACTTATCTTCCCATTGTTCATCAATTAGCTTGAGCCAGCACCAGTAATGTCTCCATTCATCCCTGTTGCATGTAAGTGTAGCCCAATGGCATCTGCTCACTCCAGGAACACAAAGAGCCTCACATCATCCATTCATGTTTTTGATGAAGAAGTCTGACCATCTCGTAGGTGGGCAGCCACGTGTTCTTTTCACATTCTGTGGAATTCAGTCGGTAACAGCTCTAGTCCAGCAGTCATCTCTAAATCGCATTAGGTGTCCGGCGCATCTGATTTTCATCATCTTGGCAAACAAGACAACATCCCCAATTCTTGATCATCATTGGAGGTTGGAACTCCGGATTCTTTCTCTAACTTGAGTGAAGCTGATACTCCAAGCATAACTCTTACGATTCCTCTTTGGGAGACCGAATAGCCTTCTCATCCTGTTTTCATAAGGCCTAGATCTCTGAGGCATATATTAGTGCAAGAAGAATGGTAGAGTCGAAAAGATATGCCTGAAGCCGGAGGGTTCTTCGACTTCTTTTACTACTTCCTCGACATTCTTGAAGGCATTCCACGCTTCTCTCTTCCTCCTGCGTAGTTCAGGTGCTAGGTTGTTCGTCATGTTGAGTTGTCGACCTAGGTACACATAACAGCTGCTTTTGGAGATATTCATTCCATTGAGAGTAAATGGAATGTCAGGAACTAGTCCATTTCTCATGAACATTGTCTTCGTGAAATTCAGCTGCAGTCCAACTTTTCCACACTCACGTCGAAGTCGGCCAGCATTCATGCTGCTTGGCTGATATTTAGTGTTATTAAAATGATGTCAGCAGTGAAGCCGAACTGGTGCAGTTGCCAACTGTCTATCTTCACTCCCATTCCTTCCCGTTCCAGTTGTTGGGGTGGCGGTGGGGAGGGGAAGCCGGCACATTGGTGTTGGAAAATGTGCACTGGAGGAGGGATGGGTGTTGGAACACTGTATGACCGAAACCCAACTGTGAACCGCTTTGTAATGGTAAAAAAAAAGATATCTCAGAGAGTTGAGAATAATTCCAGTTATTGCCTTGGGTTGACAGAAGAGAAAAATTGACAGCAAGGAATACGTATGTATTAAAAGGCTTTTCTGCTGTGTGTCTTCTTCCTCTTCTTCTGTGTGTTCCCTGAAGTGGCATTGCTGGGTCATATTGAAGCTCAATTTCCAGTTTTTAAGGAATGATCGTCTGTTTAACAAAATGGCTGGACCAATTGGCATTCCTACCAACAATGAATGAGAGTCACTTTCTCCCTGCAACTATGCCAATACTAGTTGTTCTTGTTCTTGATGTGTGCCAGTCTCTGTGGTGTGAGATGATATCTCATTGTTGTTCTGAAAAAGAGAGGGAAATAAAAAAATGAGTATTGTTGGGATACATAATCTTTATCCAAGACAGTGGATAAAGACTTTTTATTCAATGGATAAAATATTATCCATTAACATAAAAATTAATATTCAATAAAATAAAATTTAAATTTTATTAAAATATGTTCTATTCTTATTATAAAATATTTCATATTTAAACATTTTTTCATACTTTATTTTTTTAATTTTTTAAATTTTTTAAAAAATTTATTATAACACCATGAAATAGACATTTATAAAGCTGTTCATGATTGGGTTTCCAGTCATACAGTGTTCCACCACCCATCCCTTCTCTCCTCCTCCTCCTCCTCCTCCCCCTTCTCCTCCTCCTCCTCCTCCTCCTCCTCCTTCTTTTCTTCTTCTTCTTCTTCTTCTTCTGCTTCTTCTTCTTCTTCTTCTTCTTCTTCTTCTTCTTCTTCTTCTTCTTCTGCTTCTGCTTCTTCTTCTTCTTCTTCTTCTGCTTCTGCTTCTTTTTCTTCTTCTTCTTCTTCTTTATTCTACTTCTTCTTTTCTTCTGCTTCTACTTCTTCTCCTTCCTCTTCTTCATCTTCATCTTCTTCTTCTTCTTCTTCTTCTTCTTCTTCTTCTTCTGCTGCTGCTGCTGCTGCTGCTTCTTTCTTCTGCTTTGCTTCTTCTTCTTCTTCTTCTTCTTCTGCTTCTTTCTTCTGCTTTTTGCTTCTGATTCTTCTGCTTCTGCTTTTTCTGCTTCTTCTGCTTTTGCTTCTTCTCTGCTTCATCTGCTTCTTTTTCTTCTACTTCTTTCTTCTGCTTCTTCTCTTCTGCTTCTTTCTTCTGTTTTTGCTTCTGCTTCTTCTTCTGCCTCTTCTGCTTCTGCGTATTTTGCTTCTGCTTTTGCTTCTTCTTCTTCTTCATCTTCATCTCTCTCATTCTCTGTCTCTCCCTTCTTTTGCACATTTTGTCTTGCCATACATATATTTAGGAGGTAAAATGTATATCCCTTTGCCTACATTCAATGCTCAGTTCTAGTCTGGAGTTATTTCCAACAATTAGTAGAACACTAGTATGTATTTATATCTCACAAATTAATGCAGTCATTCTATATGCCCTTTTCCTTATGACTAATTTCACATTATATTAGTCCGAAGCATGATAATCTCCATATCCATCCAGTTGTAGGCAAATTTTATGGCATTGTTTTTCCTGACAGCAGCATAGTATTCCATTGTTTAGATGTACCATAATTTCTTTATCCAGTCTTCTGTTCTCAGGCACTCAGGTTGTTTCCAGATTCTGGCTATTGTGAATAGTGCTTTGATGAATGTAGAAGTGCATATGGTGTTTCTGTTGTGTGTTTTTGGGTCTCCAGGGTATATTCTCAGGAGCAGTATTGCTGGAGTCAAATGGGAGCTCAATATCTAGGTTTAAATGCTGGACCAGTTGACATTCTGACAAAATAAAATATCACTTCTATCACTTGTATCATGTGTCTTCCCATTCATTGATTTGCTTGAGCAGACACCAGTAACATCTCCACATGTCCCATAGCGTGCTAATGTAGTCCAAGGGCATCTACTCATTCCAGGAACATGAAGAGCCTCAGATCATTCCTTCAGGTCATGGGAATGAGGTCTATAATTGTTACTGGTTTTGGCATATCAAATACAACATGGGGAGTTTGCCAGGCTCTGCCATGCAGGTGGTATACTCTCAATAGTAGGCTTTCTTCTCGTGCATTTACTGATGAACTGCATGGCTGCAAAGCAATGGGGAGAGATTGGCTTTTCTCTTGGGTGGAGCTCTGATGAACTGTGGAGTTCGGATGTTGAAAATGGTGGCCCTTGGGGCCGAAGCAATAGCCCAGTGGGTAGGGCGTTTGCCTTGCACACGGCCAGCCTATGCCGGCCTGGGTTCAATCCCCGGCATCCCATATGGTCCCCTGAACACCACCAGGAGTAATTCCTGAGTGCAGAGCCTGGAGAAACCTCTGAGCATTGTCAGGTGTGACCCAAAAAAAGCAAAAAAAAAAAAGAAAAGAAAGAAAGAAAATGGCGGCCTTCATGGTTTGTGGGTTCCTCTGACTTTTTTGTGAGGGGCTCTATTGGGATGGGTGGCCAGGACTAGATCTTGCTTCCCTTCCGGGTGCCTCATGACCAGCTGAGCACAGGGATTTCCAGTAGCAGCTCTGCCCCAAATGTCTGAGTCAATAATAAAATAATAATAATAATAATAATAATAATAATAATAATAATAATAATCACTGTCTTCACTGTCTTCCCCTTCATCATCAATTTGCTTGAGCGGGTACCAGTAACATCTCCATATGTCCTGTCTCATGCTAGTAGAGCCCAAGGGCATCTGCTTGCTCCAGGAACATAAAGAGCCTCAAACCATTGCATCAGGTCATGGGAATGAGGTCTATAATTGTTACTGGTATTTGGCATATCAAATACAAGGGTAGCTTGCCAGGCTCTGCCGTGCGGGTGGCATACTCTTGTAGTCACCTCTAAATAATAATGATAATATGTTCCTTTAAAATTTCAAAATCAGGGACAGGAGCAATAATGCAGGGCACTTTCCTTGCAGAGAGTTGACTCAGGTTAGTTCCCTAATACCACATCGGTCCCCCAAGATTGCTAGGAGTAATTCCTGAAAGCAGAGACAGGAGTCAGCCCCTGAGCACCATCACTGTGTCCAAAAGCAAAAACAAAAATATTTAATGTCAAAATCAGGCCTCAAGATGTGGAGAGACCATGGTTTTCTTTCCGTGCAGAATTTTCACCACCTGGGTAAAGCACCTATACCTGAAGTATCCCCTCACCCCACAAAAATATTCAAAATTAAAGTCATAAGAAAGTAAAATTTTGTCTCATAATTAACAAGGGGCTAGCGATATAGCTCAAATAACTAAGTATGTGTTCCTTGCATGCCGGGTGCCTGAATTTGAACCCCAGTGCCACATAGTTGCCCAAGAACAGTTGGGAGTGTCCTCCAAGCAAAGTGTTGGGAATAACCTTAAAATACTGCTGAGTGGAGCCCCAAACCCAAAATAAATACAGAGGGGCACTTGTCTTGCATACCATCCACTTTGGTTTGAATCCCTGTCATCATGTATGATCCTCTGAGACTGCCAAAAGTTCCTGAGTACAGAGCCAGGAATAGCCCTGGGCACCACTGGGTGTAGCCAAACTGTCCCTCCAGGGTTGATTGTTTGGGCTACACCTACCTCTGTGCCCAAGGATTATTCCTAGCAGGGGATCAAACAGATCAGGAAGACTAAATTCAGGAAGACATTTTTTTCACTGCGTTGACCAAATCCTAGAACTTCTACACCATTTATATTTTGTATACGCTCTCTGATCAAAGACTATGGAGCTTCTACCTGGGTGTCCCATTCTCTTTGATCATAAATTGCTTCTCCTTACTTTGATTTGAAGCTTACATGTCTTCAGGCAGACTAATTGTCAATATGATACAATGTTTGGTAAAAAAGAGTAGCCAAGCAACTTTGATGTGTACAAATTTTCTTATCTAAAAAATTTGATGCTGAAATAAGTAATTACTGCTGCTCAAATTTATTTGATAAAATGTAGTGCTCTTCATACTCCTGTTATTACTCAAAGGCTACCTACAAACCACATGTGGTAATGCCAAACATCCAGATTGCTTGTTACAGAGTGGAAAGTTACTTATAGTATTCAAATAACTGAATCTGGACATTAAAGATTGGGCATTTATTGTCATAATGCTGTTATTAAGTAATAAGGAAAAGTAAAACACATTTTGGATATAAAATAAAGAGAGGAAAGTCAGGAAAAACCCTAAAGACTGAGAAAATCGTAGTTCAGAAGAAAGCACAGCATGTATTACTTATTCTGATACATATTGTATCTGGTTATGATGATTATAATGAATTACTTTAAAATGTGATTAGTTAGAAATTTAGTGCTTAATATTTTTAAGCAAATTTTTACTTTTGTCTCTCATTTTGCTCTCTTAAAACTTTACTGTATGAATAATCAAAACTTTCTAAGAAATGTTCCATTATAATTTGAAAATAATGACTAACTGGTTTCAGTGGCAAGGAAATTGCTTAACTATCTATGAACTTTGGACATTATGTTGGGAATAGGAAGGTTCTAGACAGCTAAGTCTAGACTAATCTAATGTGGGTGGGACCAGGGATTAAATTCATACCCTCATCCTATCACAACATTGAGACACCTCCAATAAATTATTTTATAATCTCAATTCAAAACATAATGTTGGCATACTCAGCTTATAGTAGCAGAAATGGAGTAAAATTAATTAAACCCGGGGAATGGTTTGCAGCAAAAGCCAAATGATTTGTTAGACTATATGTGAAAAGTGAGTTGAAGAAAGTAATTCAAATGCAACTCAAACAGCTTCTTCCTAAAGAAGGAGGTGGTAGCTGTATTTTGGTTGCTTTTAGGAAGGCAATGACCATTGTTCTTTACTAGTGCACTAACATAACTAGTGAATAATCTTCTACTATCTCTGATTCAGTATAACAATGGCGATACAGATGCAATTTTTCAGTCAGGTCTAGTTCCACTCCCCACACCTCCAAAAAATAAACAGCTATATGATGTTTGGCAACCAGTTGCAAACTAATGACTTTTCACCTGCTCTATAGAAAGTTGGGAAGCAGTGTCAAATGATTTTGTCTTAAATGTATTGAGCAAAAGAAAGAACTGACAATTATCAGTACATTTTTCTTATTAATTTATTATGGATCTTATTTATTTGGAATCTTGATAAGGGACCCTTGATAAGAAATATAAAATTAGAAGAGAAGCTAGAGACATTTATTATTTGTTTAATTTTCCCAAGCTAGGGCATCTCATATGAAGGAGGAGTTCTGCTACTCAACCACTTCCCTATTATTTGGATAATCATTGTACAGGGAAAGGCTAGTCACCATGTAGAAAACGATGTACATGTCAAATAATCAGCTCAGATATACAAACTTGTCCCAATAAGTAAAAACTACTTTGAAAGTCATGATGGACTGTAGACATCTCAAGGCCTTGGAACATCTGTGTTTCAGAAGCATCTGTATGAGTGATGAGGATAATTCAAACTTTCTTGGCTTCCTTGTGTGGTCATTTACTCCATGAAGAAACAAGTATGAAAGCATATGTGGAACCAGGGATTGAACCAGGGTCAGTCACATACAAACCTCTATACTCTCTGGCTCCTTTCTTGTGGTTTCTTGAATGACTGTGAGAACATGGTCCTTCTTTCACTAATGCCACCTATGTAACCTCACATGTTTTGACTTTTCATGTAGGTGAACAAGAACCAATGTGTTTTGAACACTGAAGTTTTTTTCTGCAGTTTCTTCTCTTTTCCCCAACCACCACCCCTTACCCCATTGTCTTCCCCACCAGAGTGTCCGTGGATCATTTGCCCTGTGTCTGAGGTTCTCTGCTAATCTTTCTCTTCATATAGGCCAATGATTATCCAAATGCAGTCAGGGACAAGAAGGATTAACAACCCTTGAGAATTTGTTAGAAATGAAAATCTTCAGACCTCACCCTAGTACTACTACTGAATCAGACTCTAATAATGTGATACAGGAAAACATATTTTTTAAGAAAACCATAGATGATTCTGATCAATACTCAAGAGTAAAAAACACTGACAAATAAGGGAATATAAAGTATTAAAGATGATAAAACCCCTTGGTATTGGATCACAAACTCTTTGTTTCTATGAGTATGTCATGCAGCCTTGTTATTTACATCAAACTACCAAGCGGTGCGAGGTGTGGTATAGCATAAAGAGGTGGACTAAGAGGATATAAGAAGGATTTAGGGGATATGGAGGATGGTGGGGACAGTAACTTTATATATTAACACCATAAATGTTTAATATTATTTTAGCTAAGTGACCTAAGATATAATAAAAAATATAAATAAAAGAATGACTGATAAAAGTAAATGCCTTTTTCAGGTGCTCAATTTTGGTCTTTTTCTCAGTGCCTGTTTTCCAGTATAATACCCTTCACAGATTTGCTCCATGAACTTCTGATCCCTAGAACTGGAAAGTCCAGTTTAAAATAACTAAAGTCTGATTTTGCTATAT